>JAZHYW010050738.1:0-58660 GCA_037355805.1 Ixodes ricinus | reverse complement strand
CATCCACTATTTGAACTTTTTATCATATATGGGAGTCCGACTGGAACTGCAATGTTACGTTCAGGTGCCTGATATTGCTAATTTTGACCCATCCACTATTTGAACTTTTTATCATATATGGGAGTCCGACTGGAACTGCAATGTTACGTTCAGGTGCCTGATATTGCTAATTTTGACCCATCCACTATTTGAACTTTTTATCATATATGGGAGTCCGACTGGAACTGCAATGTTACGTTCAGGTGCCTGATATTGCTAATTTTGACCCATCCACTATTTGAACTTTTTATCATATATGGGAGTCCGACTGGAACTGCAATGTTACGTTCAGGTGCCTGATATTGCTAATTTTGACCCATCCACTATTTGAACTTTTTATCATATATGGGAGTCCGACTGGAACTGCAATGTTACGTTCAGGTGCCTGATATTGCTAATTTTGACCCATCCACTATTTGAACTTTTTATCATATATGGGAGTCCGACTGGAACTGCAATGTTACGTTCAGGTGCCTGATATTGCTAATTTTGACCCATCCACTATTTGAACTTTTTATCATATATGGGAGTCCGACTGGAACTGCAATGTTACGTTCAGGTGCCTGATATTGCTAATTTTGACCCATCCACTATTTGAACTTTTTATCATATATGGGAGTCCGACTGGAACTGCAATGTTACGTTCAGGTGCCTGATATTGCTAATTTTGACCCATCCACTATTTGAACTTTTTATCATATATGGGAGTCCGACTGGAACTGCAATGTTACGTTCAGGTGCCTGATATTGCTAATTTTGACCCATCCACTATTTGAACTTTTTATCATATATGGGAGTCCGACTGGAACTGCAATGTTACGTTCAGGTGCCTGATATTGCTAATTTTGACCCATCCACTATTTGAACTTTTTATCATATATGGGAGTCCGACTGGAACTGCAATGTTACGTTCAGGTGCCTGATATTGCTAATTTTGACCCATCCACTATTTGAACTTTTTATCATATATGGGAGTCCGACTGGAACTGCAATGTTACGTTCAGGTGCCTGATATTGCTAATTTTGACCCATCCACTATTTGAACTTTTTATCATATATGGGAGTCCGACTGGAACTGCAATGTTACGTTCAGGTGCCTGATATTGCTAATTTTGACCCATCCACTATTTGAACTTTTTATCATATATGGGAGTCCGACTGGAACTGCAATGTTACGTTCAGGTGCCTGATATTGCTAATTTTGACCCATCCACTATTTGAACTTTTTATCATATATGGGAGTCCGACTGGAACTGCAATGTTACGTTCAGGTGCCTGATATTGCTAATTTTGACCCATCCACTATTTGAACTTTTTATCATATATGGGAGTCCGACTGGAACTGCAATGTTACGTTCAGGTGCCTGATATTGCTAATTTTGACCCATCCACTATTTGAACTTTTTATCATATATGGGAGTCCGACTGGAACTGCAATGTTACGTTCAGGTGCCTGATATTGCTAATTTTGACCCATCCACTATTTGAACTTTTTATCATATATGGGAGTCCGACTGGAACTGCAATGTTACGTTCAGGTGCCTGATATTGCTAATTTTGACCCATCCACTATTTGAACTTTTTATCATATATGGGAGTCCGACTGGAACTGCAATGTTACGTTCAGGTGCCTGATATTGCTAATTTTGACCCATCCACTATTTGAACTTTTTATCATATATGGGAGTCCGACTGGAACTGCAATGTTACGTTCAGGTGCCTGATATTGCTAATTTTGACCCATCCACTATTTGAACTTTTTATCATATATGGGAGTCCGACTGGAACTGCAATGTTACGTTCAGGTGCCTGATATTGCTAATTTTGACCCATCCACTATTTGAACTTTTTATCATATATGGGAGTCCGACTGGAACTGCAATGTTACGTTCAGGTGCCTGATATTGCTAATTTTGACCCATCCACTATTTGAACTTTTTATCATATATGGGAGTCCGACTGGAACTGCAATGTTACGTTCAGGTGCCTGATATTGCTAATTTTGACCCATCCACTATTTGAACTTTTTATCATATATGGGAGTCCGACTGGAACTGCAATGTTACGTTCAGGTGCCTGATATTGCTAATTTTGACCCATCCACTATTTGACCTTTTTATCATATATGGGAGTCCGACTGGAACTGCAATGTTACGTTCAGGTGCCTGATATTGCTAATTTTGACCCATCCACTATTTGAACTTTTTATCATATATGGGAGTCCGACTGGAACTGCAATGTTACGTTCAGGTGCCTGATATTGCTAATTTTGACCCATCCACTATTTGAACTTTTTATCATATATGGGAGTCCGACTGGAACTGCAATGTTACGTTCAGGTGCCTGATATTGCTAATTTTGACCCATCCACTATTTGAACTTTTTATCATATATGGGAGTCCGACTGGAACTGCAATGTTACGTTCAGGTGCCTGATATTGCTAATTTTGACCCATCCACTATTTGAACTTTTTATCATATATGGGAGTCCGACTGGAACTGCAATGTTACGTTCAGGTGCCTGATATTGCTAATTTTGACCCATCCACTATTTGAACTTTTTATCATATATGGGAGTCCGACTGGAACTGCAATGTTACGTTCAGGTGCCTGATATTGCTAATTTTGACCCATCCACTATTTGAACTTTTTATCATATATGGGAGTCCGACTGGAACTGCAATGTTACGTTCAGGTGCCTGATATTGCTAATTTTGACCCATCCACTATTTGACCTTTTTATCATATATGGGAGTCCGACTGGAACTGCAATGTTACGTTCAGGTGCCTGATATTGCTAATTTTGACCCATCCACTATTTGAACTTTTTATCATATATGGGAGTCCGACTGGAACTGCAATGTTACGTTCAGGTGCCTGATATTGCTAATTTTGACCCATCCACTATTTGACCTTTTTATCATATATGGGAGTCCGACTGGAACTGCAATGTTACGTTCAGGTGCCTGATATTGCTAATTTTGACCCATCCACTATTTGAACTTTTTATCATATATGGGAGTCCGACTGGAACTGCAATGTTACGTTCAGGTGCCTGATATTGCTAATTTTGACCCATCCACTATTTGAACTTTTTATCATATATGGGAGTCCGACTGGAACTGCAATGTTACGTTCAGGTGCCTGATATTGCTAATTTTGACCCATCCACTATTTGAACTTTTTATCATATATGGGAGTCCGACTGGAACTGCAATGTTACGTTCAGGTGCCTGATATTGCTAATTTTGACCCATCCACTATTTGAACTTTTTATCATATATGGGAGTCCGACTGGAACTGCAATGTTACGTTCAGGTGCCTGATATTGCTAATTTTGACCCATCCACTATTTGAACTTTTTATCATATATGGGAGTCCGACTGGAACTGCAATGTTACGTTCAGGTGCCTGATATTGCTAATTTTGACCCATCCACTATTTGAACTTTTTATCATATATGGGAGTCCGACTGGAACTGCAATGTTACGTTCAGGTGCCTGATATTGCTAATTTTGACCCATCCACTATTTGAACTTTTTATCATATATGGGAGTCCGACTGGAACTGCAATGTTACGTTCAGGTGCCTGATATTGCTAATTTTGACCCATCCACTATTTGACCTTTTTATCATATATGGGAGTCCGACTGGAACTGCAATGTTACGTTCAGGTGCCTGATATTGCTAATTTTGACCCATCCACTATTTGAACTTTTTATCATATATGGGAGTCCGACTGGAACTGCAATGTTACGTTCAGGTGCCTGATATTGCTAATTTTGACCCATCCACTATTTGAACTTTTTATCATATATGGGAGTCCGACTGGAACTGCAATGTTACGTTCAGGTGCCTGATATTGCTAATTTTGACCCATCCACTATTTGAACTTTTTATCATATATGGGAGTCCGACTGGAACTGCAATGTTACGTTCAGGTGCCTGATATTGCTAATTTTGACCCATCCACTATTTGAACTTTTTATCATATATGGGAGTCCGACTGGAACTGCAATGTTACGTTCAGGTGCCTGATATTGCTAATTTTGACCCATCCACTATTTGACCTTTTTATCATATATGGGAGTCCGACTGGAACTGCAATGTTACGTTCAGGTGCCTGATATTGCTAATTTTGACCCATCCACTATTTGACCTTTTTATCATATATGGGAGTCCGACTGGAACTGCAATGTTACGTTCAGGTGCCTGATATTGCTAATTTTGACCCATCCACTATTTGAACTTTTTATCATATATGGGAGTCCGACTGGAACTGCAATGTTACGTTCAGGTGCCTGATATTGCTAATTTTGACCCATCCACTATTTGAACTTTTTATCATATATGGGAGTCCGACTGGAACTGCAATGTTACGTTCAGGTGCCTGATATTGCTAATTTTGACCCATCCACTATTTGAACTTTTTATCATATATGGGAGTCCGACTGGAACTGCAATGTTACGTTCAGGTGCCTGATATTGCTAATTTTGACCCATCCACTATTTGAACTTTTTATCATATATGGGAGTCCGACTGGAACTGCAATGTTACGTTCAGGTGCCTGATATTGCTAATTTTGACCCATCCACTATTTGAACTTTTTATCATATATGGGAGTCCGACTGGAACTGCAATGTTACGTTCAGGTGCCTGATATTGCTAATTTTGACCCATCCACTATTTGAACTTTTTATCATATATGGGAGTCCGACTGGAACTGCAATGTTACGTTCAGGTGCCTGATATTGCTAATTTTGACCCATCCACTATTTGAACTTTTTATCATATATGGGAGTCCGACTGGAACTGCAATGTTACGTTCAGGTGCCTGATATTGCTAATTTTGACCCATCCACTATTTGAACTTTTTATCATATATGGGAGTCCGACTGGAACTGCAATGTTACGTTCAGGTGCCTGATATTGCTAATTTTGACCCATCCACTATTTGAACTTTTTATCATATATGGGAGTCCGACTGGAACTGCAATGTTACGTTCAGGTGCCTGATATTGCTAATTTTGACCCATCCACTATTTGAACTTTTTATCATATATGGGAGTCCGACTGGAACTGCAATGTTACGTTCAGGTGCCTGATATTGCTAATTTTGACCCATCCACTATTTGAACTTTTTATCATATATGGGAGTCCGACTGGAACTGCAATGTTACGTTCAGGTGCCTGATATTGCTAATTTTGACCCATCCACTATTTGAACTTTTTATCATATATGGGAGTCCGACTGGAACTGCAATGTTACGTTCAGGTGCCTGATATTGCTAATTTTGACCCATCCACTATTTGAACTTTTTATCATATATGGGAGTCCGACTGGAACTGCAATGTTACGTTCAGGTGCCTGATATTGCTAATTTTGACCCATCCACTATTTGAACTTTTTATCATATATGGGAGTCCGACTGGAACTGCAATGTTACGTTCAGGTGCCTGATATTGCTAATTTTGACCCATCCACTATTTGAACTTTTTATCATATATGGGAGTCCGACTGGAACTGCAATGTTACGTTCAGGTGCCTGATATTGCTAATTTTGACCCATCCACTATTTGACCTTTTTATCATATATGGGAGTCCGACTGGAACTGCAATGTTACGTTCAGGTGCCTGATATTGCTAATTTTGACCCATCCACTATTTGAACTTTTTATCATATATGGGAGTCCGACTGGAACTGCAATGTTACGTTCAGGTGCCTGATATTGCTAATTTTGACCCATCCACTATTTGAACTTTTTATCATATATGGGAGTCCGACTGGAACTGCAATGTTACGTTCAGGTGCCTGATATTGCTAATTTTGACCCATCCACTATTTGAACTTTTTATCATATATGGGAGTCCGACTGGAACTGCAATGTTACGTTCAGGTGCCTGATATTGCTAATTTTGACCCATCCACTATTTGAACTTTTTATCATATATGGGAGTCCGACTGGAACTGCAATGTTACGTTCAGGTGCCTGATATTGCTAATTTTGACCCATCCACTATTTGACCTTTTTATCATATATGGGAGTCCGACTGGAACTGCAATGTTACGTTCAGGTGCCTGATATTGCTAATTTTGACCCATCCACTATTTGAACTTTTTATCATATATGGGAGTCCGACTGGAACTGCAATGTTACGTTCAGGTGCCTGATATTGCTAATTTTGACCCATCCACTATTTGAACTTTTTATCATATATGGGAGTCCGACTGGAACTGCAATGTTACGTTCAGGTGCCTGATATTGCTAATTTTGACCCATCCACTATTTGAACTTTTTATCATATATGGGAGTCCGACTGGAACTGCAATGTTACGTTCAGGTGCCTGATATTGCTAATTTTGACCCATCCACTATTTGAACTTTTTATCATATATGGGAGTCCGACTGGAACTGCAATGTTACGTTCAGGTGCCTGATATTGCTAATTTTGACCCATCCACTATTTGAACTTTTTATCATATATGGGAGTCCGACTGGAACTGCAATGTTACGTTCAGGTGCCTGATATTGCTAATTTTGACCCATCCACTATTTGAACTTTTTATCATATATGGGAGTCCGACTGGAACTGCAATGTTACGTTCAGGTGCCTGATATTGCTAATTTTGACCCATCCACTATTTGAACTTTTTATCATATATGGGAGTCCGACTGGAACTGCAATGTTACGTTCAGGTGCCTGATATTGCTAATTTTGACCCATCCACTATTTGAACTTTTTATCATATATGGGAGTCCGACTGGAACTGCAATGTTACGTTCAGGTGCCTGATATTGCTAATTTTGACCCATCCACTATTTGAACTTTTTATCATATATGGGAGTCCGACTGGAACTGCAATGTTACGTTCAGGTGCCTGATATTGCTAATTTTGACCCATCCACTATTTGAACTTTTTATCATATATGGGAGTCCGACTGGAACTGCAATGTTACGTTCAGGTGCCTGATATTGCTAATTTTGACCCATCCACTATTTGACCTTTTTATCATATATGGGAGTCCGACTGGAACTGCAATGTTACGTTCAGGTGCCTGATATTGCTAATTTTGACCCATCCACTATTTGAACTTTTTATCATATATGGGAGTCCGACTGGAACTGCAATGTTACGTTCAGGTGCCTGATATTGCTAATTTTGACCCATCCACTATTTGAACTTTTTATCATATATGGGAGTCCGACTGGAACTGCAATGTCCGGTGACCATTTTTAATTTTGATGAAAAAATTATATTTTGCTGGCTTTATGCCCAGAAGAATATAAAACCAATCCTTGTTTTCGAAAAAAAAATGTTGTCTTTGCGAAAACAATTTGTAAGCACCCCCTCAGTCTCACGCGCGTTTTGCGTATCGCGCGATGTCGACATTTCGGGCGGCTTCCTCCAAAAACTGTTTTATGGCTACGGGTCTTGAAATATTCACTGACAAATTAGGCATAGGAGGATTGACAAAAAGTATTTATCACCGAGTATTAGGGTAGCTATTTCGAGAAAACAAATCGCAAACACGGCACATTGCGCAATAACGCTCTGGATTAAAGAAATATTTTCCTCCGTATCTATAAAAGCTAAGGTCTTCAAACTTTGCCAGTGTGTTGCCCTGTATATATTTCATCTTTGCGTAAAATATTGTTGTCCTGGTTAGCGGGAGAAAATTGCAAGAATTGCTCACACAGGGGCATTTAACTAAAAATGCATTATTTTGAAGATCATTTAAAAAAAATGCCATCTTTAATTTTTTTAAGCTCTCTGAAATTAACGTTTATACTATGTACTAACAGAGTCTGCAAAAACATAATGCAATATTTGTGTGGCTTTTTCAAGTCAGAAAGCGACAAACATTGCTACAATTCGACGCTAACGCGGTTTGCGCAAATAGAGCGTGCACATGCCCGTTCTTCAGAGTTTCAACTATTATTAAAACGTGTAAAAATGCTACAGGGTGGTCAGGAAAAGACAAATTGACAGCACAGAGGTGGACGGTAGCTTTGAAGGGAAAATTCTCTAATACATTTTTCGTACAACCGACCCAAAAATGCCCATGGGCCGGAGCGATCGAGGTGCGCCACCCTGTAACATGCTTCACGGTGCCTGTTTCAACAGCCGGCGTATAGCGTTTCCGTCTACGCGACATAAAGGATGCGGCGGAGCGACTTTGCAAACAGATCAGTCTACAGCCTTGGCGGTAACGATATAGGAGGTAGGGTGGCAGAACATGAACCTGCGCCGCCTGTGAGCGTACAATAGATCCACCGCAGTGGACCGCCGCACAACGCGTAGAAAATAAAATATATTTAAAAAGCAAAAAAATTCCGATCGCCTGAGATTGCTTGTGATAGGAGCGTTTTGAGATAGGGATCGAACAACCATGTTCGGTCGACATTTTGTCCACAAAAGATATATGTCTTACTTGTTGTGCAAGCGCAAAAACATATTCAAACCTTTTTACGAAAAATAAAATTTCTCTTGAGGAAAAAAAGTATCACAAAGTCGCTGTCGGTGTACGCTCTCGTTTTTGCGACTATAGTGAAACTGTTCTTTTGGATATTTATTAAAGAAAACTATTGTCGTCTTAGGTTTAATTATTTTTTTTTTGCGGAGACGCTACATAAAATGAAAGGAGGTAAACATGTATTATCGATCACGAAGCAATTGAGAGCTTATGGATCCGGATCTTAAAAGACTGGAAATTCAAACTTTTCAAATGATTTGAACGCGTCTGTTTTATATTTGCATAAATTGTCATTGAGATTGAAAACGATAACCTTTTTTAAAAATAAATACACTGAAATTTAGACAGGTTACCGATTTTGCAATAATCGGAAAATCAGTTTTAAATGTAGGCCATCGCAATTTCTCTTCTACTTTTCACAGATCAAGGCTCATAATCTGTCCCATCTGTCCCATCAGGCCCTTCAAAAATACTTCGCAATATTTAATTTTTATTTTATTATTTGTTTTACAGGGCTTTAAATATACAGAATGGCCGCAAAGGGAGTAGAGAGAGATAGGACATTGCCGATTTCAAACAAGGGCAAGCAAGGGGTCGAAAAATGTAGGAAGTCTGTGAAGAGAAAGCACTGTGACAGGAATTCGTAAAAAATTAGAATTGATAAAAAAAATTACAGGTGAGTTTGAAGGAAAAGTCAACAATCTAAATACAAATTTTTCGGATCAGTGAATTTCGGAGCCTACCCTTCGTGGGGAGGCTGGGCTGCTGACGTTTAAATAGTGACAAGAAAGAACACATGTTTAAAGTGGTACAATTGAAACTAGTTTGGAGTTTGTCGCGTGAATTCTTTCTGCCGGAAACTGACCTGAGTCGGCCACGGCGCTCTCCTGGCACTCCGAGGGGGAACATTTTTCCCCCGTTTTGCCTGTTGCGATCACTGTTCGTTTCTTCCCAGTGGCACTGCAAGCTCCGCGACCTCGACCTCCATCTGCTTTTCGCAGCCATAGGAGACTTCTACCTTTAAAGATATATCTGCGTCTGCGCCTACTGTTCTTGCTAAAACAGCTGCGGATGCCTAGTGTCGGACCGCGTACACTACCACAAGTGACAGGACTGAATTCCACCTACAACGGAAACAGAGTCCCAGTCCTTTGCTTTTATGTCCCTGAACGCTTTGATGTCAACTTTCGGGTGGTGGTGAGTTTCACCTTCGGCAGTTTAGTGTTCAGTGGGGCAACCATCTCTGACGTCGACTTGATCACCAACTCGGTGGGCTGTCGGAGGCTGTACAACGTTGTCTCGTGCTTGACACGACCCCCAAATTCAATCACAGGCACTCTTGCATGTCAAGCTGCGGAAGAAATACCCCTCGCTGACGTGCATTCGCGGCTCTGCAGCTCGTGTAGCAGGTCACATGGGCATACCCAAATTGGATTTCACCATTCTCCAGACCGTTGTCTTATAAATTAAGTTACAGACAATCTCATTCAATCGCAATTATTTTTCTTTTTTTTTATGTATTCTTTATTTTCTACGCGTTGTGCGGCCCTCCACGGCAGCGGATCTATTGGCGCTCACAGGCGGCGCACGTTCAGGTTCTGCCGCGCCCTACCTCCTATATCATGTTACCGCCAAGGCTTGTAGGCTGATCTGTTTGCAAAGTCGTTCTGGTTGCTTCCTTTACGTCGTGTATACGGAGACGCTATACGCCGGCTGTTGAAACAGGCACCGCGAAGCATGTTACAGGGTGGCGCACCTCGATCGCTCCGGCCCATGGGCATCTTTGGGTCGGTTGTACAAAAATGTATTAGGAATTTTCCCTTCAAAGCTACCGTCCACCTCTGTGCTGTCAATTTGTCTTTTCCTGACCACCCTGTAGCATTTTTACACGTTTCAGTAATAATAAAATTGTGAAGAACGGTTATGTGCACGTCCCATGTTATGGCAACCGCGTTCGCGTCAATTTGGCCATGTTTCTCGCTTTCTAATTTAAAAGCCACAGAAATATTGCATCATGTTTTTGCAGACGTGGTTAGTACATATTACAAACGTTAATTTCAGAGAGTCCAAAGAAAATTAAAGATGGCCTTTTTTTTAAATGATTTTCAAAATAATGCATTTTTAGTTAAATGCCCCTGTAGTGAGCAGTTCTTGTAAATTTCTCCCGATAACCAGGACAACAATATTTTACGCCAAGATGAAATATATACAGGGCAACACACTGGCAAATTTGAAGACCTTAGCTTTTATAGATACGGAGAAAAATATTCTTTAATCCAGAGCATTATTGCGCATTGTGCCGTGTTTGCGATTTTTTTCTTCAAATAACTACCCTAATACTCAGTAATAAATAGTTTTTGTCAATTCTTCCTATGCCTAATTGGTCAGTGAATATTTCAAGACCCATTGCCATAACACTTTTTTGGGGTGAAGCCGCCCGAAATGTCAACATCGCGCGATACGCAAAACGCGCACGAGACTGAGAGGTGCTTACAAATGTTTTTCGCAAAGACAACATTTTGTTTTCCGCAAACAAGGATTGGTTTTATACTTCTGGGCGTAAAGCCAACAAAATATTTTTTTTCGTCAAAATTAAAAATGCTCACCGGACATGGATCGATCTGATCTGAAAACGCCCAGTATTAAATTAGCGTCGTTGACAGAAAGAAAGAAAGGTTAATAGTTATGTTTGTTATAGCTGGCGACTTTGCACTTTGGTTCAGGGAAGAGGAGAAATTTCAGTGAAAATTATATTGAAGGCTACCCAAGCAGCACGCAAGAGAAACGCCTCACTTTATCCAAGCTTGGCATACGTGTGGGTCTTTCTTGGGCCTAATTTGTTTTAGCTACATGGAGTTAGATAGGGACAAAGCATTTTTATTACAGCGGAGCTGTTAATGACTACACTCTTAGAAAAAAGGGTCAGTATAGCCCTCCTAAATGGAGGAACGCTCTTGACACATATGTTCCTTCAGAAAGAGGAGAAACTTTCGTCCCTACCGCAAAGATGTAGGGGGAGTAAAAGTAGGGGGAGCAAAAGTAGGGGGAGCAAAAGTTCCTCCATCGCCTGCATCTCATTATGGCTGCCGCGAATCGAGCAAATCGAGCTCAATAAGGCTTAACGAGAACACTAAGTCTATTGTACGGAGCAAAATGAGCAGCAAATAAAAACGTAACACGAGCTTTCCGCGAACTGTACTTATTTCCGAAGCCGGCTTCCCCCTGCAGGTAAAGAAACTTTCGTTTCGAAAGCATGCAGTCACTCAGTCTTCTCATCGTCAGCACTGCGATGTTAAATGGAGACAACCGGAACCCAGTTCGCGCACTTTATGTCTTACCTTTGCTAATCCTTGAGCCACAATTCCTTCGTCAACCGTTGCGTCAACCGCACATCACGAAGGGGTGGTAGACCATTCGCCGCAAAACCAAAAGCCGCTTTTAAAAAAAAAAAGCCAATCCGAAGCAGCCTTTTGGCTCATTTCAGCAAAGTAACACGAAATTATGGCGTAGCCGCGTAGCGTAGGAGGAGGTTAAATCTCTTGCCACCAGATGGCTGGGTCAAGCAGAGTAATCGCAAGTAGCTAGGCTAGGTGGCGCTAGGTACCGCGCAATTCAGGTTCTACAAAAAAATACTTTCATTTTTTCACGCCACCATTGCGCTTCGTGATCTTCGGGAACCTATTCACACATTTAGACACATTACGCATCCTACAAGCTTCAACTGAACATACATTTAGCGCATACACATGCATCGCACATACAAACATCAATACAACAGCACACTACCCCGAGCACGACTCCCGCGCTCTGCATTTCCGTCTTTTGTAGACCCTTTCTTCAAGGGCGCCGCCATCTTGATTTGCCGTCACTTCCAGTATGGGCGAAAACATTGTTTTGCCGTAGCCGCGCCAATAGAATGCATTTGGGAGAAAAGCGTAAACGTCACCTATTTCTGGTTTTCTCTTCCCTCTATTTTTTTACTATTTGCAGGTTGAAACGTTTCAATATTTTTTTCGTCACCCATACCGGATATGCCTACTTGGCGGTCGGCGGCGAGAGTAAGCGGAAAAGTCTCAACACCTTTTCTGCTTACTCACCTCCTGACCACCAAGTAGGCATATTCGGTATGGGCGACGAAAAAATATTGAAACGTTTCAACCTGCAAATAGTGAAAAAATAGAGGAGAGCAAAACGAGATTGTGTGGCGGTTACGTTTATGTCCTAAATGGCTTCTATTGGCGTGGCGACGGTAAAACAATGTTTTCGCCCATACTCGAAGTGACGACAATTCAAGATGGCGGCTTACCTAGGAAAAGGTCTATACTGGTGGTTTTGAACATACGGAATTTCTCGTTGACTCCCTAAGCAATAAAAAATATTCCCACCATGTGGATTTTTTTCCAGCAATGTCATACATCTGAGAGTATTTTTAATGGCTGAGGGGATGAATCTCTTATTAAAAATAAAATGTTCGATCATGCCGTAATGATTTGAAAGCCAATAATTCGAGCCGCTCCATTGCGGTTCCAATTCATGAGCTTGTTTCCCCGCACGGCACTTCGTAGCCAGTATTTCTATTGTAGTGTTTGTTTTTCTATTTGTGCTGTTCGCGCACGGCTGCAATTGCCGTCTTGATTTAATCTCTGTAGAGCGGATATTCACTCAGCTGGAAGTGATGCTCACGGGCAGAGAAATCACTTTTCAATCAACCTGAATGCAGTCAAAGCCGCGACTTGCGGCAGGTGTTAAGTGTACGGAGCTACGCCATGGCAAGCTCGAAAACTTCTTGCGCTCATCCCAGCGCGCCACTTGGAGGGCAGTTTCTCCAGCAACCGTAGTATATATTTAAACAGCAAAATAAATTATAGCTTTTTTTCGATATTACCTTTTTTATGCTAAAAATTCCATTGTAAGTATACGTACTTTCCGTCATAATTTCGTACTGTTCAGTCTTTCCCCAGAGCGCAATCGCTCTCGGGGACCGACAGTCACATTGGCCACAGTACGATAGGAGCTTACCGTTCAGACCAGCGTTCCAACATGACTATCCGCACGTCCATCGACTGCACCTAATCCCTCAAGTGGTCTTAAACTCTTAAATGTAAAGCGGAATGTCAACCTGCGACACCCCCGCCCCCTCCGATCACGGCCCGACCAGCGGCATCAGTTGCATCAATACCCGACAGTTTACGTCAACTCATCTTGTTGTCACACCACTGATACGCGAACACACGGTCACATCGGCGATAACTCCAGTCTTCCTGTTCACTACGCACAACACTGCTATCACCATGCTGCTGCTATGTTGCTGACACGCAGAAATACAGAACCACGTTGAACGCCGGTTGGCACTCGGCTCGGGATAACACAATCGAACTCAGCACTGGAAGGCACCCAGGCAGCCGGCAGGAAAACCTGCCTGCCTTGGATGCAGTTTCTGCGATTTCCATAACGTCGGAAACGTCGACACAGTTCCGCGTGGTTCCGCTACTGTAGTTTCGCGTGGGCCCCGCAATCCAGAGATGGCCATCTTACCCAGTGTACATACCGCTGCTGGCACTGCTCGGAACTTCCCTGTTTCTGGCGGCTTCGATAAAATTAGTGGTAAAAACGTCAATGCAACCAAAAGGTTCTGCACGTTTGGACTAGAAGACGGAATCACAGGCGACCTTCGCTGCCGCTGAAGCTCAATCGACTCAACAACATTTATTTAACAACGTGCGCGACGTGCTTGAAAACGAAAACCGAAAGAAGATGAGTCGGGAGGGCGAAGCTTTCTCCTTCTGCCTGGAGAAGGAGGAAAAAGTTTCATTCCTCCCTTCTTCTCGTGTCCGCTTGGGGGCGCGTCAGTAGAAGGGAGGAAGACGCGCCGTTACTACCTTTTTTCTCCATTTTTTCTTAGAAGTGTAGTTTTTCCCAGTTTCGTGTCCGAGGACAAATGAATCTCGACACGACCCTCTGAACAGCTACCGCCATCTATGAAAGACGGCGGCAGCCAGACAACCGGCTTGAGGGTTGTCTCGTGTTTGCCGTCGGTCATAGATGGCGGTACATAGTACAGCTCCGCTGCTCTTCCTTCTTCACCAAAGTGGAAGGGCTGAAAGTTTCTTTTTTTGACACTCAGGTTTGTCGTTTTTCTAGTTGGCTACGCAATTGCAGAAAAGCCAGATGAGCCAAAGATGGCACGTGACAACCGAATAACCAGCAGTGAGCCCCAATTCTGCGATTTATTTTTCGGAAACTGAGTTCAAAAGAAGCCAGGTGAAAACGAAACCAAGGAGTAAAGTGTAACTATTGTCCTTATTTGGCAATCATGGGCCGGAGACACTTGCTTCGGCCAAAAATATCAAATTTCGCAATACCTTTTTTTCTTTTTGGCGGAGAATTTCGAGGTTTTTAATTGCCAGACAAACTCCACATTCGGGCCAAGAGAACTGCGATACTTACGCAAGTTCTTATCCGTCTCTGCTTGACAAAGAAGCACATTAAAAATACATTAATACGCAATCTGTTCTATCGACCCCTTAAGGTTTTGTTGTAAACCGGACTTTGCTGCACAGTTCAAGAGCGAACTCATACCCCAATGGATGTCGTTTTATGACGCTTTTCAATCACTGCATAAAATTACAGACAGTTAGTTGCACTAAACACAAAGTGTTAATTTATTTCTAGGGCTTCTCTTTGCGCGCTCACAAGATAAAAAGGCGGACTGAAAAGGATAGTTAAACAAAAGCGGGAACGTACTCACTATGTTCGTGATCGACGTGCCAAAGAGAAGCCGGAGGAGAGAAAGCGACCTATTGCTAGAAATGGAGACGCAAGGCAGGCTCGTTCTGCATACGAGGGAAGGGCGTGTGGAGAAATGAGAAGCCGCAAAAGATCGTCACTTATTGTCGCTATAAATGTTCGTCTCAATTTAGACAGGTGAATACAGCCTTCATAAAAGCAACAAGTACTGCTACTGCATTTCGACGCAGTAGCAGGCACCGGAGGAACACTGCCCCGTTTTGTTTGTTGGTTTCTACGGAGTAAGCAGAGTAAGTTGAAGTTTCCGTGAAAAATCATAAGGAGGAAGAAGTCGCTACGATTAAGGCCAGAGTCTAGAGCGAAACGCAGAAAAGACAAGCAAAAGTTCACTAGGGGCGGATCCTCCAGCTCCTACTGTCTTGCCTGGCTATTGTGTCTATCATCTGCTTGTAAATGTTGTACATAAGCCTTTGCGGTAGATGTAAAGTTTTCTCGGCTTCCAACAGGCTGAACATGTTGTGCAATGTAGTCAACTGTGAGGTTAAAGAAAAAAGGCTCGAGGTACGGCCTAAGCACTTCTTATGAGTTGTGAAGGCAAAAGCATGCGTGCCGTTCTTCCGCTCCCGTGTTTCGTTTGCGGCGTATTTGCGTCGGCCGTGCACGCGCTCTCCCAGCTCTCCTCGCAGCTCTGACCTTGGACGCTTCGTGTTGCAGGCGCGCTCGCGGCACGGACACGCAGCGCCATGGGGCGGCGGTCGTTGAAACTGACGCGCGCAGCGGCCAATGGGAGCCTCGTCGACGCGCGCCAGCCAATGCGACCAAAGGCGAAATCCATCAACTTTACCCTGCTTCATTGGGACCGGGGAAACTAGGTGCCGTTGTCTATGGCTTTTCACGTGGTTTCATAGCTGGGAGCTGGCTTCACTTGGAGAAAGGATTTAAGATGCCGTTTGTTGGGCTTCAAACAGATGACGTCGGCTCGCTCCATGGGACAGTTAATGCTTTCGCATTAAAACAAGTATTCACAACGGGAACATCAAATCACTGTTGCGGAATGGGCGTCCCCATTCCATTCAAAATCCATTCCTCTTAAATACTCGGAATGGAATCTCTGGACCCATTCCTACCCCTTGAATGGCTGAACTCGACCATTTCATTCGTCTAATTCCTGAATTAAACAAAATCGCCATTGACAGCCACATTGTGTTAATGAAAAAATGCAGCATAATGCTGCTAACGTTATCGAACGCAGAGACGACTGCAAAATTGCGCAAAAAACTTCCTCAGAGCAGTCATTCTGCTGACGAAGGGTGGACAAAACAAAGCGCTTCATAGCACTTGGTGTCACTGCAGACATAAATCGCGCGATCAAGCGCAAAAGCTTGCGTGTCGCAACAGACGCCAAAATTAAGACCCCCATTTTATTCTCAAGCAAAACGTATATCCTCTACATATACAAAATTAGCGTGTTGTTTGATAAGGCTTTAACAATGTCTAGTATGTGCGTGGCACAACAAGAAGCTATCTTGCTCTCTGCTTCGAATACTTGCACAAGAGCACCGCTATTGCGCTGTTAGAAGCGACGCCGTGCATGCATGCAAACAAACCTTCATGCACTGCAACAAGAACAGAAAACCGCTGAAAAAATGCATTCGGTATGCGGTGCCAGCACAAGAGTCTGCAGCACCAGATTATGAAACATGCCTTAAAACGTAAGACTTTGCGTTTGCTGAACGATTTATGCTATTTCTTAACATATATCATCCTATTTTTCATTTGTGCTCCACGCAAACACTAGGAGAATGGCTGGGTTAAAAGCAGGGAGTCGAACCAGTGTTTATTCCGGTTAGGTTCGGGTTCGGGCTGCACGGCATTTTGTTCCTGTTCGGTTATGGTTCAGTGATGCTTCTGAAATAACGGTTCGGTTACCGTTTTCACCAAGCGCGAACCAGTGCAGAACTGCTCTTGAAAAAGCGTCATCTTCATTCAAATGTATTAGGTCACCAGAAGCCGTGTGCGGGAACGAGGACAGCAGAACAAATATATGCTCTATTTTGTTTAAAGATCTAGAATTTCTAACGCAAACATCCTGCTATGGAAATTACGGGGTCATAGAAGGCGCTCGGAAACAGTACCAAAGTACAGTACTCACATGTGAAATTAACCAGCCTGTGCGCACAGTGAAACTGTGACAGTAGGATGCTCCGTACTCGTCAACTACCCACAAAAACAAATGAGTTGTTAGTTCTGTACACACCAGAAGATTAGTTTGCCAGTATATGACGACGTTGTTACCTATTTGCAGATGAGATATTTAGCGGATCCAGTGCGACTGCTAGCCCGGGGCATTTAACGGGCGTCACGCAGTACTGATCCACGACCGCACCCCGGTACGATGCTCATCTAGATCGAAAAGACAAACTACCCACACCGCACACCCGAACAACATGCTTGAACGACTGAGTCAAAAGAGGAGAAAGGATCGCCAGGGCCGGTCGAAAGAAGATTTTAAAGAAAAGGACATCAAAAAGACAACAGGCGAACAGCCGTTTCTAGTAAACGCCCACACAAAATAGTTTCTTCAAGCAGCATCTAGGACTTTAAGCAACTGGCGCCCCGGCGACCAACGCGGCAGTGTCGCGCTTGTCGCGGCTTCGCCTGTTGGCGCCTTCAGATTTCGGAACCGCGAAACAAACGCGCCGACAGCCGTCAACGTTTTGTTTTTATTTTGATGTTTGTGTTCGCTTTCTCTTTCCTTGAGGAATATTGCCTCGCAGCAAGACAAAGTAAGCTAACAAACACACAAAGAATAGCTCTGAAGCCTCTCGGCATAGACAGGCTCCGTTTTACCTCAGGACGTACCGCGATGGACGCTATGAGCTACACTAGCCAATCTATGGCACGTAGCTTGTCTCGTGACTTCTCGCGCTCCCCGCGTAGCTACGCCCAACCGGAAGGACAAGTGACATTCTCCGAGCTATAAACTGGCTCCGGTGACTCGTAGCGTCCTTTGAGGTTCATCATAAGGTGACTCAAAGTACAGAATAAGTCTTCAAGCAGATATCGCCGCCCGTTTGTAGAGAAAGTGCATATTTTACGGAGCTCGCGCCATCCCTTTCCGTAACCGGAGACCCTTCTGCCTAGCGAATATCCAGCCCCCTTGTGCGACAACGAACAATAATTTCGGCTCTTCGGCTGTTTGGGAGCAATACTCCTTGCGAGGAATAACCGGGAATACGTCAACTCGTGCTCTCGGGAGAATAGAATTAGATCGCGTCCGAGGCGGAAGGGAAATATTTCAAGTTGCGACTCCTTGTAAAAACGAGCTTCCTTGGCCAAACTTAACATAGTGACACAGATTATAACTTCTTCTAGATCAGGAAGACGGAAACATATCACCCTTTAAAGAAGGCCCTTCACCGTAGAATGAAGAGCGAAACCGGTGTGTCGACTGACATTGAGTCACATCTAAAGATGAAGCTATTCATCATGTTTCATTAACAGTTCTGCGGTATGCGCCTGCAGAACGACAGTTCAGCGTGGTTCATTTTGAGGCACATAAGGCTTCTGGGGTGCAAACAGAGAGCTTTGAGTTTTGGTGCATATACTGTAAATAAAATGAGCACGAATTACTGCCTTCAAGGTATTGAAAAGTAATGTCAACATAATTTTATTACTTTTCAAAAAAATTGCACTGTAATGTCATTAATTTTGATCTGCGGTTATTTTTAATGTAAGTCAGTTACATTTTCACAGTTTTCAAAAATAATTAATGTAATTTAATGACTTTCAGAAAGTAATCTTGCCATCTCTGCTTTGAACGCAGTCGATTATAGGGCTTCCTTGATGCAATAAAATGTGGACCTACGTTGAATCCTGGAGAAAATTTCATCGGAGAAAAAGCTCACCGGAGAAAAGCCCACCGCAAAACCGGCGGATGCGGAGAAAAGATCGCCGCTTTTTTGTTCTTCTGTTCGTGTGGAGGCTTTCGGATCATGGTCACATACATCAATTTATTATCATTACAATTCGGCAGTTTTCCGAGAAAACTACATTTTTTTAAAAATATTTGTGAAGCTTATTAGGTATATTCCTCCCAAAATAAAAAAGGCGGGCGGGTGTTTTTGTGGTTTACTAAGTAACAAAAGCCTCCCTGAAAACTTCGAAAACTTGAAAAACAGAAAAAAAAATTGAAAAATAAATAATCACTGTTTAAAACCTAGAAAAGCAAAACTGTAAATGCCAAAATTACAAAAGTACATGCGCAACAACGCAGCGCCTCAAATTTTCTTTAAAGCTTTTTTTTAACCTTTGAAAACAGGATAGAACGGTCGGCAGGATATCGAGATTTTTGCTTCCACGGATATGCACGTTTTATGGACGTTCCTACGGCGAACCGCCCATTGCCGCCCACTAGACTATCACTAATTATCAATATATTCAATTAAAACCATTATAATCGATGAACTCAATGGCAGGATCTCAATTGGTTTTGAGTCAGTCTAGTATAGTTTTCTAATTGGTTACATGAATGTTAATTCGATAAAAGTATTGCGATTTGTTATCCCATTGGTTACCAATTGGAACAATTAGTCACGCTGGCACCTAATTGGTCACTCTAATTGCTAGTTCAATGTTCCCAAGAGGTTACCCTATTGGGACGAGTAACATTAATTGGCCCTGAGCCGCCTACTTGGCACTCTAATTTGCACTTCAATATTTCCAACTGGTTACCCCTATTGGGATTCAATGCTTCAAATGGCTTAAGTCTCCTAATCGGTCACTCCAGTAGGGATCAACATTTGCAATAATGAAGCTGAGTGACTTAACTGGTCATTCTAATTGAGTCACAATGTTTCTGCAAATGGTTATCCCAATTGGGATTAATAAAACGTTAGTTGGAACTGGGCCTCCTAATTGATCGCTCACAGTTGGGTTCAATGTTCCCAATTGGTTACCCCAGCTGGGATCAATAAAGTTTAATTGTCTCTGGGACACCAAATTGTCCACTTTTAATTGAATTCAATGTTTACAATTGGTTCCCCAATTGGGATCAATAGAATTCAATTGGCACTGGGTCACCTAATTGGCCACTCCAGTTGGACTCAATATTTCCAATTCGAGCTGAGCCACCTATCTGGTCAATCTAACTTTGTTCAATGTTTCCAAATGGTTACCCCAATTGGGATCAATAAAATTCGATCGGCACTCGGTCACCTGATTGTTTAAACCAGTTGGGCTTCACTGTTTCCAATTGCTGCTGGGTCACCCAATTGGTAGCTGTAATAGGGTCAAAATGAAATGTGTGCGCTTGAAGGCTACATACTTTATAAACATAACGTTTTTAATGTACTGTTACTGTTGCCAGATCTGAGATTTTTCTCGTTTTCGCTGTTTCCACCCCAAAATAAGTTTTCAAATTCACATTATGTTTAGACGGTTGCCAGATTCGAAAGAGTATTTTGTTTTGCAGGATGTTTACCACTTTGCTGCGCGCTTTGTCTTCCTCCGTTTGAATAATGTGTACACAAATTGCTGATTATAAATAATTTGGTATTCTTTTATCTTGAAATCACCTTTTGTTCAGTATTGAGTTCAAAAATTTCTTCAATATCGTAGGTGCAAAAAGAAAAAAAAACAAAAAAAAACACTGTGACATTACCAAGTAAAAGATAGAAACTACGAAAAAAAGATTTGTGTTGCTGCTAGAATTTCTGGGAATCGTCGGCGGCGTCGGTGTACACTGGGCCAAGATGGCGGCCGTGAGGACGGGAAACAGGAAAGCACGCGAAGAACACGGCAGGGATGGCGTGCTTCGCATTCGTGACATGGGTATGGCAGAGATTCAAGAAAGTTATTTTGCGTTTTCCTGTTGTAGAGTGCTCATGGATGCGGTGATAATTACGTTATCAGTCCTTCAGCTCGTTAGAACGTGCATGCTGCTTTGCCAATTCGGGGATTTCTAATTATTAGATTTGCTAAGACACTCGAAGCTTGATCTTCCCTGAAACATACAAGTTTGAATGTATAGCTTTAGATAAGAAAATTTTCTTGTCGGCTCTCAGTTTGACAGTTTTTGTTACGCAGCATCGCGGGTATCTTCGAAGAAAGAGAAGCGTGTTTTACGCATCTAAAAACTAAACTATGAATCGCTGAAGACACTCCTGGCCACGGTTTCAAAACTCTTTAGTTTTTTGAGATTAAAAATTAAGCTATTTTTTCGGAATTTTTCAATAGGGCGGGGGGGGGGGGAGCTGTAGAGGGGGAGGGGGTGGGGTCATTACCTTTGAAAGTTGCTGATGACTTTTTAATAGAATAACAGTAGGTCCCGTAAATTTACATCTCATCCAAACAGCTGTCACCATATTCAGTAGGCTATCTCGCAGCGGTGTTCCAAAATTTACTCGATCTCGCTCAGGGTAAGTTCAAAAAGGTCCCTACCGTTTCGTCGAAATTCGTTCCGTGGAATTACGTTTCGTGGACAACTCTTCATGGACACATGTTTTGTTGACACGATCGTTTCATCGGCACTCGTTACGCGAATCGCACGCTGTAGGGACATTTCGTCACGCGTGTATCAATAGGGTGCGCGTTAACCCACCTGCCCCCTGCATTGGCGCCGCTCCAAGGCGACAGTCTGTGGCGGCTCATTTTAAAAACGTTAACCCACCTAACCGACCCGTACACGCCGCTTCGCGGTTGCAGTTTCATGCAGAATATTACAGAAAAAAGCTAATTTTATCTCTCGATGAAATGATTTGTCGATGAAACAATCTTTTAACGAAACATTCCGTGTCGATGAAACCATCTGTCGATGAAACGTCGCTTGATGTACTGATTGCCACCGGTTCAAAAACCTACCCGCGTCCAGCGATGCCTCTGATCTGTTCGAGTAAGTGGTGGCACATACCCTGCAATGCATGATTTATTTTGAGATACCAAAGACATGTTTTCACCCAGGCACACGGTACTGCACATAACGCGGTTAAGCCTATTTTTTTTTTGACAGAGGCGCTTGTGTCTACGTTTTTTACATAAAACTTTCAGCTTTCAAAAGTCGTAACTGCTGTGTGAGGAGTTGCTAATCTTAAGTTGGGTGCGTCGTTGATGAAGCACTTGAGTGGTCGCGTCTGTAATTGTAAATCTGGTATCAAACCACCAAGAAATACAATTATTAAACTGGCCACTTTCCCCCTTCTACTTTGGTTCTCGAACCTTCAAAGGCAACTACTTAAAGTTTTGCTGGGTATGCAGCTGGGTCAATTAATTTCCAAACAGCTCAGTTGAACTCATGAAAGAACTCCTAATTAAGTAGAATATTCTAGTTGTACTTTTTAATCAATCTATTCGATCGTCAAAATTTTTTGTCTGACCGATCTACGTGGGTTTTAATGACACGGTGTGTATTCGGTTTAGTGTAAAGGAGCCCATAATTTGCAGATGTCCATGTGGCCCGGCTCGTCACCAGCGACATGCCCGAGATATTTGCCATGCCATTCGGCGAGAACGTCGCGAAGCTCTTGAACGAAAATATTGGCGAGCTGAGGAGGCAGGAAACACGGTCGGAAATTATGTTTGCATTATCTATCAAACAGCTACGTCCATCTTTCTATTAGCTTTTCTCTGTGCCAGTTTACGCACACTTTAAGTATTATTCAGGTCCACCAGCTTTACAGGAATGGCTCGGAATTAACTGTTCTTTCTACTTGTACAGAGGGTATGTCCCACAGGGTCATAGGAAACTTGGTAGACTTAAAGCATCCTCATGTAAGCTAGGCCAACATGGGCAAAAGTTGCATCTCCTAATTTTGTCGAGTCTGTTTCAGTCACCCAGGGATATTTGCCTTTTAATACAAGCCCTGCAAGTTTTCGCCATCAAAAATAATATCTTCATCTTTCAATGCAATGCCTGCGGGGTTTTATCATCGAAACCTGAATTGTTGTGGCAGCCTGAAGACCTTTTAAATTATTCTAAGCTTGATTTGTAGAATTCATAAAGCGCCTAAAATACGTGGAGACGAGGAAGAAGAGACAGGACCAAAGGGCTCTTCTTCCTGGTGTCCACGCATTTTCAGGCGCTTTACAAATTACTCCTGTACCAACTAGCAGTACACTCTACAGCAATTGATTTGAACATTGATAGTCCCATAAACTCATTCAACGCATATTTATCCTTTGTTTTGGGATGCTGCAGCTGCAAACCTCCGAGAAACGACGATGCCCAAGCAAAAAATCATTTCTGATAATTAAATAAAAACTGTTGTCACTATCTACCTACAGATCTAGTTTCAACTATTTCCAGTTTGGGATATCCAGACACTAGTAGTTGACTTAATTGATATCTGCCAATCAGATTTGAACAGTTAGGCCCAATTGCTGAACGGTTGAGATCCCAAATTTTGTTTGCGGACTCGCGCTATGCGAGGGTGCTTCGTATACCTGGTTGTAACCATCGCGTGGAAGAGATTCTTGCAGTTTCTTCAGATTTCCGCAAGACCCCAAAGCGAGAAAGAACTGGATAAAACATAAGGTGAGTCTATTACCGGACTGTACTCGCATCGCGGGTTCGATGAAGATCTTCACCAAAAGAGCACATCCACGGAATTTGATGTATACCAAGGGAAAAAAAAGCAAAATACTGCGAAATCGCGATAGACATGCAATTCTTTAATAACCTGACAACCACAATAATAAAATAATAATAACAAACGACTTACCTCGACGGCGTACGATTTGTTTCTCATGGTGGCCTGCACTACGCCGGTAATGCACTTCAGGTCGTCGTCGTAACTGATCTGCGTGACGTGGTTTGATTTTACTGCATTTTCACCCCTCGTAACTAAGCTGGGTTGTTCACAGGAAAAAAAAAACGCACATCTTTTTTTCTAATTGGGAGTTGCAGAAAACACAAATAGGCTTTTCCCGATCGGTTGCATTCGGTGTGACAATTTCTCATTGGTTTGTGTCAATGAGAGTAATGCCCAATTGGTTTCAATTGATGATGTTTAATTAGATTTCGACAATTGGAGCCAATTGACTTTTTTTAGTTAAGTCTGAAATTACAGATAAGATGGGTTCCAATTGTCGATAACTAATAGGACCCAATGATTTATTTTAACTGGGTTCAGAGCTGCACACCGTCACTGTTGTTACTCGTGACGTATAAAAGAACTAGTCTTCTGCAAAGGTGGCGGATTGGGCGAGTTGGTAAACGTTATACATGATGAAAACAGCTCAAACGACGAAGACGGTGTTGAACACAACAATCACGCAGGACAAAGTTGTTCTCGCAGCTAAGTGGAGTTAATGAACGAAAAACAGAAAACAAAACAGCGTAGCCGGCACAGATTACACCAACAAACACCTACTCATCTATTGGGCGGTACGCAATCTTCGGAGCTAAAACAGTTCACACATCGCTATTCATATTAACTTGCCAAGAAACAAACTTCTTTATTTGACAAAAATACCGACGGCGCACTGTCAAGTGGTCAATAAATTGTTGTCTTTTTTACGGGTATCCCATGTTCTGATTTTATACTGACGGTGTAATCAATAGACAGAATGGGCGATTACTAGTTTCTGAGTAATTAGAAAATATGTCTAATAAATTTCAAGAATATTAAAAGAACTTATTTTTAATAACGTCACGAATTCTGATTCACGTTAAATTGCCACGGCACACGCACAATTCGCTAAGCTAAGAAGATGAAAAAAAATCAGTGAGCTTTCTCCGTCTCTGCTCAAGGGCCGGTGACTTTTCTCTGCATCTGCCGGTTTCGCAGTAAAGCTTTTCTCCGGAGAGCTATTCTCTTGTGAGCTATTCTCTGATAGACTATTCTCAGCGAGCTTTTCTCCGGTGAGATTTTCTCCAGTGAGCTTTTGTCCGCCGCCCCAACGTTTAGATGATTTTTTCACTGTACAGCACCACTTATTTGCTACACTTGCCATGGATGAAGGCATCGGGTGTGCCTTTATCGCCAAGCGCCAGTGACGGATATTGTTTTAATTACATTTGAAAGTGTCTAGACTTAAATGTTAAATAATGTTTTATTTTCAGCTGCTGAGAGTAATAAATTGTTTGTATTGTTTATAACGGCAATTAGCGGAATCATGGCCTCATTCCACCATCTGGTGTTTTTTCTTCATGCTTGCAGACTATGTATATTGCGAAAATGAAAGGGAATAAAAACAATTGTACCCTCATAAAAAATTGCGTTGATTCAAGGGCACCCGTCAGGTTATTCCTGGAGCATAAAATTTTACGCTCTCTCAATTTTCAAAAAGATATTTAAAAAAATTGAAGGATGGTATCCATCGGTCGAATACTGTCGAAACGTGTTAGCTATACTCTATTTCACCTTATGATGTACCACAGGAAGGGCTACAAGCGCAAGGTCCTTGCGTTAGGGCACATCTCGGCGGCACGAGCTCTCGTGCACTAAGGGCAGCCGCCAACGCTTATGAGCCTCGCGCTTCCAGCCTTCGCCGCGGTACAACGTAAGGTGAAACAGACTATAGGATGTTCGTGATCGTATTTCTGGGGAAGGAGGGCATGGCATTCTTTTTAGGCGCAGCTCATAGGCGCCCGTTTACGGGTTTCGCGGCGTCGACGTCGGCGTTGTTGTGGGCGTCGTCGCAACCAGCGCTACGCATTTCGGGGGAAATGACGTCACGTGACCTCAACACCAGTTCAGTTTCTCCACTAAATTTAGAGGGGAAAATGACGTCAAATTACTTGCTGACACGTCACCTATGAACAAATTCAGTTTCTCCGCTAGATTTAGCTGGAAAATTGACGTCACGTGACTTCAACAGCAATTCAAATCCCCGCTCAATTTAGCGGTGAATTGAATCGCTGTTGAGGTCACGTGGCGTCAATTTTCAGCTAAGTAAGCCGGAAACTATTCGAGGGAGGTACGCAGGAGGAGGAGGGGCATATCCTCCCCTCCTCCTCTTCGAAAGCTGCACGGTTATTACGCTTAACAGGGATTTGTAAGCGTCTAACTTTTTTATCGAAGTTTAGCACATATATCGAGAAATATTCAACGGTTTGTTCAGTGATTCCATTTAATTGTTCGCCAGTTCGCATGAAATCAGGTTGTCGATCTTAGGTAACAGAGATTAAAGGTATGGCGTGAACAAGTGCATTCTGCTGCAGACTTTTTTACAGAAACAAAACGAGATACAGATCTTGTAATTTGAAATTCTTTCTTCCATACGATCGCATTATGCTGATATCTACATCAGCGTGCAGGATTTGTCGGCAACAAGTGCCAGCAGCGCTACACCTGCACAAATATTAAACGCACGAAAATCACCAGAGCGTCTGCACTTACCTGCATGAAGGAGGCTTTCCGAAGTTTGTAGCGTGGATGGCATGGCAAATTAAAACCGATAGAATTGGCTAAATTTGCATTTGAGTGTGGGGACGCCTTCTATATAATTATATTTGCCGTGAACTGCCAACGGTACACAGCGCACATTATTTTGAATACCACTGAGGGGTCACCAACACCGGCCACTTCACAGATGCCTTCGGAGCGGCTGCTGACAAGAAGGTAAGACAACAACTGCATGTGCTTCACTTAGAAAAAACTCTGCTATCCGTGGCGAGCCGGTGATTACAGTTAAATTTAAGATAAACATGTTTGTAGTTTGTACAGTCGCCGCGGGAGTTAATAGCTCCACGCGAGCGCGCGTTTTTCTCCTAGGGGCGCTTGACTGGAGGCTTGCGATAGAACTAGAGATGACGTCAGGGTGAGTCCATGCAGAGTGGACGGGGGAAGCCGTCTCAATTCAAGGGAACCGTTGTTATCGTTATCTGCGGGTGAGCGTAGTTCGAATGAAAAGGGAGATGATTCTGCAGAAGTCAAGATCGCCGAGCACGAATGAGACGGCAGTTTGGAAAGAAGAAGGAAACACGTCACTTCTGCAGAATCATCTCCCATTTTCATTCGAACTACGCTCTCCCGCAGGCGCACGGAGACGATAACAACGATTCCCTCGCACTGAGCGGCTTCCCCCGTCCACTCCGCATGGACTCGCCCTGACGTCATCTCTGGATTCTATCGCAAGCCACCAGTCAAGCGCCCCTCGGAAAAAACGCGCGCTCGCGTGGGGCTGATTGACTCCGCGGCGACTGCACACTTTAGCGCAACGAACTAAGTTTTTATCACAGAACGAACGATAAACGCACTTGCTTCAAAACATCGCGACAAAACGAATACAAAGTAAAGATGAGACAGGCGACAGCGCTATCAACTGTATGTTTATTGCCGCTCTGCCATATATACGCATGGGACACGTCCAAGTAAACGGAGTGTGAAGAAAAAAAATCATATATTTTGAGCGTTCCATTATTCAGATGATAAAGCGCTGTGTCATAGTCAGTCCCTACCGTGTACCAGTAAGCAAACGATTTTCATTACCTAAATGATCAACGTCAGACATGCTGACTCATCTGTCTTTCAGTTTGTTTATTTCGTATTCTTCTATTATCTCTCTCGAATGAGTTTGTCCCCGCTCCTTTTGATTATTTGGCTTTTTTCGTAGTCGAAGTGAATCCCTAGTCATGGCAATGAATTCCTAGATGACCGGAGATTGGTTTTGTGACATTATACTGATGTTCCCCTTAATCGATCGTTAATGCACCGTCCGGCTTGTCCGATGTCGATCCTGTCACCAGACACCTCGACCGTCTCGTGGTTGGCCACTGCGTTTGAGTACTGCAGCTGGGACGACCGGCATGCCGAAGCGTCTCTGAAAATAAAAGAATGAATAAATAAATAAATAAATAAATGAAATAAATAAATAAATAAACAGGAGACAACAGCAAACATGTGACACTGGGCAAAAACATGGCCAGCGAGCTTTTCGGTTATTGTCATCCGATGAACACATGATTTCAAGCGAAACATCTGGTTACCGCTTTCTGTTCGTCCTGTATTTAGGTAAGCTCATTTTTGAGCCTGCCAGCGCTGCATTAAAACGCAGGTTGCACAATCTCGCAAGCTTCGGACACCAGCCAGGGCGCGGATCTTGCAGAGTGCGTATATGCAGGGTGTTTCATGGAACTCAGGCCAAATCGCTCCTGCGAAAACTACTCATCGCAACGAAAAAGGCTCTTGTCATTTTGGTCCTGGGCCAGGGGCACATTTTAAAAAATTAATAAAGTCCGGAATAATTAGATTGTTATTTTTGCGTAATTAACTTTTTAACATTGTATTTAAGGGCATGGTTTCAATTAGAAAATTGCTCAGCATCATCAAAAAACACTAAATCAACAAATTGCAGAACGATAGAAGGCACGCGAAGCATTTTACGGCTTCTGAAAAACCGCACCAATTCGACGGGTTTTTAAGTTTCGGTTTGCTATTGGAGTGCATCTCGGCCCCGGCGGCACCGCGCCCCGTGGAAGATGGTGCATCCACCCTCTCCTGCGCTGTCATCGCGCGACACAGCAGAGGCTGGTTGCACTATCTCTCCACGAGCATCCCGCCGGGAGCCGGACTCTCCGATGCGCGAGAACTTAAAACCCGTCGAGACGTGTGCGGTTTCAAGAGCCATGACAGCGCTGCGCGTTATATCTATCATCTGCAATTTGTTGATTTAGTGTATGTTGACGGTGTGGTGTGTTCGAAACCAGATGTAAACACAATAATAAAAAGTTAATTACGCAAAATAATTCATAATTACTTATCCCGACTCATGCTTTCCTCAAATGGGCCTTGGCCGAGGACTAAAACGACTACGGCCTTTTTCGTTGCGATAAGTAGTTCTCACAGGAGCGATTTGGCCTGAGTTCTCTGAACACTGTATATAAATATGCACATATATATACATATATATATACAGGGGTGTTTCACGAAAGGTGGACAATTCGATATTGCGAAAACTGTAGCGTGCAGCAAAAAAAGGCATTATGTCGTTGTCTGGTTCTGGGCCGGGGCCTATTTAGGAAAATTATTGAAGTCCGGATAATGAGGTTGTTAATTATTTTTGCGTAATTAACTTTTAATATTGTGTTTAAGGGCATGGTTTCAATTAGAAAATTGCTCAGCGTCATCAAAAAACCACTAAATCAACAAATTGCAGAACGATAAAAGGCACGAAGCATTTTGCGGCTTTCTGAAAAACCGCACAAATTCGACGGGTTTTAAGTTTCGGTTTCCTATCGGAGCGCATCCGCGCCCGGCGGCACCGCGCCCCATGGAGAGATAGTGCAACCAGCCTCTGCTGCGTCGCGCGATGACAGCGCAGCAGAGGTTGGTTGCACTATCTCTCCACGGGGGCGCGGTGCCATCGAGGCTGAATGCGCTCTGATAGAAACCGAAACTTAAAAGCCCGTCGCACTTGTGCGGTTTTCAGAACGCCGTAAAATGCTGCGCGTGCCTTCTATCGTTCTGCAGTTTGTTGGATTTAGTGTTTTTGTGATGCTGAGCAATTTTCTGATTCAAACCATGCCCTTAAACACAATATTAAAAAGTTAATTACGCGAAAATAATTAACAACACCTAATTATCCCGGACTTTAATAATTTTCCTAAATAGGCCCTTGCCCAGGACGAAACAACACAAGCCTCTTTTTTGTTGCGACGCGCAGTTTTCCCGCAATATCGAATTTGTCCACCTTTCGTGAAACGACCCTGTATATGTACCGGGTGTTCATCTTTAATTCGAACAGATTTATTTAAAAAATCCGTAAAAGATGCACTGATACGGTTTGTGCAGGTGAGTTATACGGCCAGGGGTACATTATGTAGGTGGCTAATCGTTGCGATAAGTCGGCTAATTAATTAAAATTCGTTAATTAACCTTTTAATTAGTGGAAATAAACATATGGTTCCAATTGGAAACTTAGAGAGCGTCATCGAAAACCACTAAATCAACTCTTTTAGAACGACTTGAAGCTCGTGGGAAACTCGAGGCGCGCCAAAGTTACCACTCGTGAAGCAGGCGCAAAGCTACAGTTGCGGAACGCGATAATGATCTAATCATCCGCGTTCCGCCACTGCTGGCTTTGCGCCTGCTTCATGAAGTGGTAACTTTGGCGCTCTCGAGTTTCCCACGAGCTTCAAGTCGTTCTAAAAGAGTTGATTTAGTGGCTTTCGATGACGCTCTCTAAGTTTCCAATTGGAACCATATGTTTATTTCCACTAATTAAAAGGTTAATTAACGAATTTTAATTAATTAGCCGACTTATCGCAACGATTAGCCACCTACATAATGTACCCTGGCCGTATAACTCACCTGCACAAACCGTATCAGTGCATCTTTTACGGATTTTTTAAATAAATCTGTTCGAATTAAAAATGAACACCCGGTATATATATATATTATATATATCAGGGTGTCGAACCGGAACCGAACCGAACCGAAAACCGGAACCGAACCGGTATTTTTTCCGGAACTGAACCCGAACCCGAACCGTTATATTGTTATCGCGATGAACCCGAACCGGAACTGAACCGGAAAAAAAAATAACGGTTACCGGCTCATGTCAAAACGGTTCGGCCACGCGCTGTTGACAATGAATGTGCTATCAATGCCATTTGTTTTTTAAGTGCCGTCAACTGACACACACCTCGCTTACATATTTTTCTTCTCCACTCAGTCTTAGGAATATAAACGCTGCATCCATGAATCTTGACAAACGCTGCATCCATGAATCTTGACATAGGAACCAGTATTGCGCTGGTCGCGGCTTGCACGGAAAAAAAAAATTGAAAGGCTGTGCAAAAAAAAAAAAAAATCGCGTCACGGGATTTCATTTTTCTACAATCTCGTAAATCCTAAATGCTGCTGTGTGCTCATTTCATAACACGTTTCTAGAACGCGCGAGTTCTTGAAGCTTGCTTCCATCGGAATGAGAAAAGAAAAGGCTGTGGAGTTTGATAATGTTTGAGGGAGAGAAAGAAATTTTATTTACAGTTGAAATGAGCATTCATGAATTATATCTGCTCTTCGCTGCCCCAACCACCGGTCAGAGTATATCGAGCTATGAAGTGTCAAGATTTACATGCCGTATTTTTTCGTACCGGAAACTCGATAAATGCGGGGAAAAAACAGGGATACAAACCCTAGTCGCTCGCGGAGAAGCGAAGCTGCGCGCACTTTCGAATTTGACAAAGGATCTGCCGAGCTTCTGTTGCTTCCGTCGCCTGCCCAGCGTAGTCATGGGACTCAAGCGGGCGCGTGCGCTCAAACCAACGCTCAGCAGACGCTGGAGTTAGCGCCCGTGACAGACAGCCCTGTCATCAGACAGTCGTTGTTTGCCGCTTGCATTGGCTACAGGCTTTTATAAACGTTATGCACTACTAGTTTCGACGATGTATCCCGTTTCGTATGTGCTGATTTCAGATGTTTTATTTGTAATTTATTTTGATGTTGCAATTTGTCATTTATAATTTCCGAACCGGTTCGCGAACCGGTTCAGCGCCCCGAACCGGTTCGCGAACCGGTTCGCGGATCGAATTAATCGAACCGGAACTGAACCGGAACAAAATAAATTTACCTGAACCTGAACCGTAACCGAACCCGTATTTTTTTCGGTTCAACTCACTGATATATATATATATATATATATATATATATTCTAGTTGTAATTATAAGGGCTTCAGATAGGCGAACATCTTAAAATATGTGCAATAAATTTTATAAAAAGGTGTAGGTTTTCGAGATTAATATTCAAAAATATTTTTGTCTCGACAGCTAATAATTCAGGTATATATTTTAGTTAAGCTTCATTTCAAACTCCTAACGGCCCATACTCTAGGTATAGAAATGTCTATTACAGAATTGTGTGGCTTAAGTATGTAGCTCTTTAAATTCACTTCCAGAGTCGCTTAGGGGCAAACTCTAAATTATTTGGAACGGTGGAACGATATTTTCACCATCCCTTGAAAACCTCACAGTCATTGCAAACTTTAGAGCGTTTTGTGTTTCTTCGGTTTGATCGACCAAATAGTACTTGCACACCAACTCTAACAAAAAGTATAATCGCTTTCCTGTAGTACACGTAGAACACCAATCACTGGAAACAATAGAACGCTCCCATTTAATGAGAAAGGTCGCAAAACGACTACACAAGAAAAAAAAAAGAAGAAAAAAAAGAAAAGAGGCGACGTGAGCAGGGACAATGATCACGACTCTTCACATGCCCGTTGCCCAGGTACAAGCGATTGGAAGAATTGTTTAGGTGTTTTTTTTCTGGTTTTATTAACTCCAGACTCAGCCAAATCTACAAGCCCATTGGATCTATCAAAGCTGTGCCAAAAGCGGAACGTAATCCTGTTCATCATGTTTCTGTACTTATCTTACTATGGCTGGAGCCAATTATGTTTCGGGAATGCTCACTGGCTTGTGCTTTTAATATGTAATCGTGTTTGCATGTGCAACATTATACATGTTATACATTATGTATAATAATGTATAACATGTATTACAATGTATATCCCGATTAGGTTTTTATTATTCTCCGTCGAAAAATAAGTTAAAATCTTTATGTGTGATTTCATCTCAACTCAGGCACAAATTTTGTGTCGAATTTTTAATTTTTAGATATATGCTTTGGGGCGATTCAATAATAAAAGAAAACGAAAACGGCAATTTTTGTCGGATTTTTTTCTCAAGTTATGGACCGTTGAAACGGCCAAGGTGGAAACTGACGTTGGAGCTTACGGTGATATAAAGATCATAACAATATTTGGTTAGGTCCACACAGCACAGCTTGCTGAACCTCGTCAAATATCGTCGCAGAGAGGCGGATGATAATAAAAAAATAAAAGCATTAAGAATGTATATGACTCAGACGCTTAATTAGTAGAAAAAAAAACATATGTCTAGAGTGTTCACAATAAGTGATATTGATGTAGCGCAAAACGTAAGCTGGAAGAACGTCAGCTTCCACCTTGGCCGCTTCAACGGTCCATAACTTGAGAACAAAAAAATGCGACGAAATTGCCGTTGGCGTCTTCTTTTATTATAGGAATTGACCCAAAACATATATATTTTTCTAAATTAAGAATTCAACTTTCAATTCATTTTGCCTGAGTTGAGGTGAAATCCACCCATGTGCATTCCTGCACATATACCAAAACAGAAGAGATAATAATGAGTAAAAAAGAGAACGCAAAACAACGAACATACAACAATTTTATGACTTTCATTCAATCCGTTTTCTGTTTTCTTTTTCAGTTTTGTGATTCCCTCTCTGGTTTTTATTAGAATCGAAACCGCATAGCTTTTATTTTTGTCTTATAAAGTTTTGTCGTTTCTAGATACCGGCTTTAATACTTTCTTTCTTTATCGTTATATTTCTTCGACATTTTTCACCGACATTTCATTCCGCTGATCACATGTGTCGTCAGCTAGACACCAAAGCCGACCTAGCAGAAACTTTAAAACCGTAAATTAGCAACGTAAATTTAAGGACGACTGCGCACTAAGCAAACACGACCAACGCCACGAAAATACATGTCGACCTTAAAAAATATTTTATTTGAAAACCCCCCAAAAAATATCTGCAGTGACGCGTATCTGCTTTTTTTATTATCTGGTTATCTAATTACTTGCAAGCCCTGAAAACAGCTTCTAAAATGTATGTAGTTAATAGAACGAACATCAGCGTCTCGGTTTCATCTGTTTGCTCAGTTTCAAGCCATTATGACCACGACTATATTCCGTACCATGGACATTTGCGTCGCCTCATCACCCAGGCGAAAAATGCTGAGTCACTGTGCTGTGGACGCATGCGCAGCGTGCTGATATACCAAAGAAGAGAAACGGCGCATGCTTAGAAGGCGTTCAACAGCCGAGAAGACTGAGATGGCGGCGCGCAGAAGGCAATTTTCATAAAGGTCTCTACAGTCTCGTTTCGCAGAAAGTCCGAGGCTCAGCCAACACAACGATCTGACGAAGCGGAGTCAAGCAGCACCAAATCTGCCTCATCACGGCACTCCTCGGCTTTCTTTGTTTATATCACCGGGTAACTCGATCACGCACGATAAACGCGCCGTAATCCTGTGGCTGTTTTTTTGTGTGTGATTGCTTTAGCCGGTTGTGGAAGACGCACAGAAACGGACAGCGCAGTGACAATATACTTTTGGTGCTGCTTGGCGACCTCCGTCGTATCGTGGCATCGTCTGCGCTCGTACTTATGTTGAAATTTAGTACGGTACGTGGAACGAGAGTCGCAGACATCGTGACCTTGAACTGGCGAACAACATGAAGGCATACAGTCCAGAAAGCGTCACTATACTACACATTGATGGCACCGACCAATGTTGAAGGTCTGAAGTAACGGCAAGCGGTTTGGCTGCATCAATCCAAATTGCTCAGCTTCAACGATCCCTTTTTTCACGACAAAAAAAAAAAAACTTGTGTTTGCACTGATTTGTTACTCGCTGGTACCGTCCGTGGACGAGTTCAGGCTCCAGGAGAGACAGAGCACTCCAATCACATCGGCGATCCACGTTAACTTCCACCACGGAAAGCAGCGTGACGCTAACAACACAAACCTTCGTCAGAGTCACGCTTAAATCTGACGAAACCGGCGCCAACAAAGCCGATGGCGACGTAGGTGAACACGAATGACGCAGCCACGACGAACGCATGGCTGCCCTTCGCTCACCTGCACCTCAATTCCTCAGGGTCACCCAGCACATTTTCAACGGCACGGACGCATACAGGAAGGAGGTCGGTGCACTGTCGAAGATCGAGACACGGCCGATGGGAGAGTCGAGACGTTCTTTCGGACTCTGATGCGAGTCTGGGGTTGCAACGCGGAGTGGCAGCCCGTGCCAAGATTCCGAACGCGATGCCATGTCGGTTAGCCAGTCGCGCGCCATCGACTGGACGAAGCGGATGGATCGGCGCGGACCTCGCGTTTTCGTGCGAGCGCGGAACCAGCGGGTTGTGGAGGAGTCGCGAGGTGGAACTGTGTCGCCATCTGGTGAGCGATTTTGGAACCAGCGGATAGTGTGAGAATGGCCAGGATATGTTGGTTCCGTTTTCCCGGAAGCCCGAGATGGGGCTTTGGAGTGCCGACGGACGCTTCCCTGGGTGTGGGGCTGTTTAATAATCTGGGGTCATCGACTCGCCAAATATTGGGAGGGGGAAAATCGCTTTGGGTGGATCCGGGTCGCATTTGTGATAGAGAATCTGAGTACATCGTTAGAGCTTGGTGCGGTGCCAATTACCAACTAACTAATCACAAATTAAACCAGATACTAATATTTTACGTATATCTGCTAAGTATTGTTCTAGAAATCTTTTTAGCCGCGGATTCTGCCCAAATGCAAGGAATGTGCGAGAGATCTATCATGGGGGTTTTAACCAAGAAAGTAAAACTGTTAGCGCTGTGGCATTAAGTACGGTGGCTACGGTATGTTCGGTGCCACTCTCAGTCAGTTTTTATCTGAGCCTAAAAGTTATATTCATTCTACAGTAATTCGCCGACATCTCTCCTTGGATAAAAGCGATTGGCTGTCCCAGAGTGCTTTGCGGGAAAGTCGTCGCTCCAGATTCTTAGAAAATACACCAGCTCCCTTTTTGCGACATAGCCCGCGTTTTCCCAGGCCAGGTGTGGCCACTGCGTGTGCCAGAAACCAGATTCGAGAGAAGCGTCTGCGCGTGCCGCAGAGCCAGACAGCAGCGCCACCACGTGTGACGCATGGCGTACTGAGGGGGTTGGTGTTGCTGTATGGGCACCTAATCTCGAAGACGATTACTCCGCTCAATGTCAAACGCACGCCGAAGGCCATTGGAGCATCGAACAGAGCTCTCCTTCTGCTGAGCGTCGGATACTCCTCTCTGGGTGAGCTTGCTGCGAGTGCTAGAAACGCCACTTCGTTCTGGTAACTCGACAAAGGACCACTCTCGCAATTCTTGCGATGCAACAAAATTATACCTATACCCTACTTTGAGTTGCATATTTTGCCCTTCTTTTCCCGAAAAATCTTCGTTTGCATCGTATTAATGCAACTTTTTTTTATCAACGCGCATTTATTTTTGCAGGATGCTGTCGGATTTATGGACACTTCAAGACGAAGGAGGAACAGCCGAACACCCACCGATGCCCAGCACTTGCGACGGTCGAAGACAATCTGAAGCGCGGCAGAATAGGTTAGAGAGCCTACATTACAAAGAGTTTCTTTTTTCTCGATTGCGGGGTCACGTGATTTATGGGCCCCGTTTTGCGATGCTGAGCTGCAACGAAGGTGGCAAAAGCGTCGATTAAAAAATTGGTAAACTTCATTCACAAAATTAACTAAATAGCGACAGAACTGAGTTGATGTCGCCAAACAAACCCTAATTACACACTAATTCGCTTCACTAAAAAAGAAATTTTGTACTCTCCTACGAATACTACCTGACTGCGATTTAATTGAGCCTGTCAGTATGAATACATATCTTGATGCAAGACTAACACCAGACCTCTCCTGGACTGAATCACATTGAAGCCGTCACTGCTGACTCATCAAGAGCACCTGGACTAATGACACGTAACTTACGATCTGCATGCCCCTATCCTCGTCTGGACATGCCGCCTCACGACACCTACGTCAGACCTAAAGCAGAAAATGCCACAACTAACTGAAATCCCCCTCACCATCTACCTAGTTACCCAGTCTCGAAGCAATTCAAAAATGAGGCTGCCCGTTTCATCTTGCCTACCTATGGTCCTTCATTCCGTTTTTCCCGTCTTGAAGAGCCAACTAACCACGTCACTCCTTTGCAGCTCCGCAGCGAAACGTTTCCTCAGGCTCTACAATCTTCATACAACTCTAAGCAACCCCATTCCAGAACTTAAGTAATGAGTTGTCTTCACCCCTGGAATGAAAGCCTTGCGCGACCTAAACAACGTCTGTCATTAAAACGTGTTTCGTGGCCTCTGCGAACGCATTTAATCGATCATTTCTTCCTGAGGCCATCAGCGACTGGAACAACCTCCCAACATCCATTCTCACCACTCTGTATCCGAATAATTTTCGATCTTGTATTGTACTAAACTTTATTTTTCGTCTGTTCTAGTTTTATGCTCTGTGTAATTCTGAGCAGTCCTGAGTGTGTTAAGTGCGTAAAGTTGTTTAGTTTTCTTTGTGTTTTTCTTGTGTATTTGCGTTTATTTGTTGTACAAATCCAAATATCCCTCCCCTCCCACTCATGCTAATGCCCTACACAGGTCCCTAAGGTGTAAATAAATGAAATATAAAAAATGATCGTCTGCGAGCAGCTCCGCCTTTCCGCCGGCTTCTCCTCCTAAACACGCAAATTAGCGCCTAGCACAGGCACACACTTGCGACCAATCAGCGAAGGATGCGTCCTCCGTTAAATTAGAAACGCTCCCCGTGGACTGAGATGGACCCTCTTTTAAATCTAGGCTCTCTAGCATAGGTCCGCGACTGCAGCGGCACCACCGACTGCGCAAAGAAGTGCGAATAATATCGAAAGTGCGGCTAATATACAGTAATTATCGACGAAAACTCCCGTTTATAGAGGTGGATGCAATTTATGGACCGAAAAATACACTGAATGTTTACGCGATGTAAACGATGAAAGGTCGAGTACTCTAGTACGCTGCGGATAAAGAAGGAATAGAACAAAAATGATTGAGTTCGCGGGCACTCCGACTCGGCGCAGCGTTGCTTCAACAGTACTTGGCCAAGGACCTATCTGCCCACCGACCGGCTGGCGTGCCGAATGGAATAGGCCCGCGCGACCCTTGTGGACCCTTCCCGTATTATAGTTTGATCGCTGACCTCAATTAATGATTGGTGAGGTGAGGTCAATTTCTTCCCCTTGTCATCTCCGTGCTTTCCGAGGCAGTGGTGACGAACACTCTGGTCTAAAAGTGACTCTCGTCGATTCTATCTTCTTGTTTTGTGTGATACAGAGCTCAAATAAACGCCGTATGGATTACCTTCGTAACACGGTATGTACACTTTGTTATTAGTATGCCATTTTTATTCTGACACGACTGCACGTCACTGTCGAGCTATAGCAGTTCGTGGGAGCTACGTGCAATGCCCGTCCAACCTTCCTTTGCCGAGTGTCGCACGTCAGTATTGAGTTGCAATCGTAAAAGATCGGTCCCGGAAGCGCTTACCAACAGCGCGAATAGCAGCACTTCCATCAAACGCGCGCGCGTCCGCTCCGAGTGTGAACAGGTATTTACGAGGCTCTTGCTGACACTGCCGTAGGTTCAAACGTATCTTTTTTAACGTCGGCTCGCTCCCCGCCTCTCCGGAGGCCGTAGAAAACGCCGCGGCGAATTTGTTTCCATCTACGTCGCTTTACAAACGACTGACACAGGCCGCCCTTTTACCAACAATGACGGTTGGGTTGACTTCTGGAGTCTTCACCTTGAAGACTCACCGCTCTTCCCAACAGGCATACCGGCGTATGAGACAGTCCCATGCTGTCGCTGTAGCGCAACATATCTCATTGAATTTCGCTCAGCTGCGATGTGTCCATGGCTATCGCGCGACGTGAGGCGATTCAGAAAATACGTCGGTGACATCAGCGCAGTAAAACCTACCGGCGCACCCCAACTCGCCGCCGCTAACGCTCCCATTCTCCTACTGCAGAAGAACTTCCGGTTCCTGTGCCAGAGAACGTCACGACCGTCAGAATTACGCCGCAACTTGTTTTGCGGTCAGTTGGAGAGAAGAAAAGTCGATATTTCATTAATGTTTTGTGTATAAATTAATGAACCGAGACGAAAACGGATGCCTGTTCGGCATTCAGTGAACGTTGAAGGTTTAATGTAAAAGCTATCTGGCAAAGGTAAAAAAAGGTCATTTCATGGTCCCTTTAAGCCTGCGCTGTGGCATTACGCAATGCAGCGCGTCATGCTAGCATTGCGGAATGCCACAGCCGAGGCTTGATTTTGCGGTAGTAAACAATCATGTTGCTGCCTCCTCGTTCGCTTAGCTGATTTCGTAGATCACAGAGATTGCCTCCTTCAATGTTTTGTGGGTAAGTAAACGCGCAAGCATTTCTTGGTGTGTAGGCTGTGTAAACATACACACACCACTTTTTTAGAGAAATAGCCAGAATATATGTTTACATTCTGTGCATATTAAACCATTTTCAACAAACTGGCTTCTTTTTTAGTCTATTCATCGAAACTTTAAAAAACCCTAATATATTTCTGGCAAGGTCTATTCAAACGGTCGCCCCTTACATGCAGCATTTACCAGCCTGGTGAGTAGGCTGCCATGTGTTTATTCATTAAGTGTTGGCAGATCATCTACAACGCGTGTAGACTTTTTTTCCTGCAAACCTGCAATTGAGCCGCGACCTAAGAAAGTGGAGGAGCACCGGTTTCAAGGAGATAGCAGCGGCCCTGTCTCCTAAGCCTTTGTAAGCCGGCGACAATCAGCGTCCCGCACGCCAGTCAGCGTTGTCGGAGAACGGGGGGATCCGCTTAGCGAGATTAAGGCGCGCTTCCTCGGGGTCTGCCCACCATGACCTTCTCGCGGTCAGAAGGCGCCTTCCCCTTTGTTTCCGATCCCGCCATTCGGGAATCCTCCGATGAGAAGCCAAAATGTCCCGGGGTACGATTTGCACGTGGGCCCCGACGAAAGGTCTGACAACAAAGAACCAGAAACGGCTCGTTAGGAAGACAGTCCTATTGGCCTCGAGATCGACATAGAGGTGGCGCTACTGTCGCGCAATCATCATCATCAAAGCTGAGATAGAAGCACGGCCGCCCCATAGGCTCTCCACGTTCGCGCGCGAGACGGCGTAGATTCTTGCGTTTATTTGGTCGCATAGTGTCGGTGGAAAGACATTTCTAGCGGAAATTGGTGCGACACCGTCCTGGTGCTTCAGTGAAGATCGAATTGTGTTACCAGTGTATGGCCTGAATTTAAATAATCGCTCGTGTGGATGCGTCGCCTGCTCTAGGCAGACGTAGGGAAGCATGCAACACCACGACGGATGCTTGTCTCCGGGTGAACTGCAGTATTTATGTTAAATATATTTTATATATATATATATATATATCGGTTTACCAGCGTCGGAATTCAACAAATCATTGAATTCCAACCCAGGATAACATAATACTGGTACTGTGTGGGCTGTGAAATCGCAGGTTCCATGCTTTTTTTTTAACTTTTAGCTTTTGCAGTAATATAAATATTTAGCATGAAGAGAAGTTCGTGCTGTATCGGAAATTGCCGTGCTATTGAGTTCCTCTGCAGTCAATGTTTCCCTTTACTGTGCCATGGTGTGGTACGTTTTTCGGAGCTCGAAACAATTCTACTACGTTGCGATGAGGAGAGAGTGTCTCTTCTAGTTACGATCCGCAAACAGCACGTTGGCAGCACAACTGAAACAAGTGAAACAGACTGTTCTAATATATCTGCCGCGAGTGTAATGAACAAGTGTAACCGAACAACGCAGCAACGTTGGTGTTATTAAATGCTCTTCTCGGTAGTGTGGGTTCACCCGCTTCAATTTTCTTGGTGAGGGCCGCGGACGTCAATAGGCTAATATTATAAGTTCCTGGATAAATAATCTTCTATTCAAACACACTAGACTCTGCAACTCCAGCAAACAACCCGCAACACATCAGACAGCATCGGCCGCAGCGACACTTTCTTACTGATGAGGGCTAGCGACCTTCACGAGACTTTTCGATCACCCTCCGCCCTCACCTAACACATATGGGACTAGGCAGTTGATAGATTAATATTTAGATTATTCAAAAATGCTCCGATTAAACGGCAAAAAATTTGTTTTTGCCGTTTAATCGGAGTCTTGTGCTGAAGACAGTCAGCAAAAAGTAAAAGATGCCTGTTCTAATATTTCTGACGTCTTTTCGTCTTTTATGACACATGCGTGCACGGTAAACCACTTCAACGTGCTTGTGATTGTCACAGAGGGTGATTTTACCGGTTCAAATAATAACTTAAAAATTACTTCACCTATAAGGCTTCCCGTGTTCATATTTCTGTAACACGTCAGCAACGAGAAGTTTGAAATTGGAATGCAATGTGCCATTTGTGACATGGCAGATATGGTGAGGACCCCGTTGAAGGTGTCCGGAAGGCAAGTGCAGGTAATCATGAAGTGATGTGTGCACGAATACAACCAAGGGCTGTGTAGAGTAGACCTCTCATTGCAGAGACACTTACAATGCTGTTTCACCGACCGGAAAAGAATAACTTTGTGGGCGGGCTTGACCGGTCAGGCGGGGCTGTGGACCCCTAGAATGCCGTCGCAGAGCCCAAGGGTCCATGGATCTCCTCATTCGAAACCACTTGGGTTAGTCTATTAAAGTGTAGCGATCAGTCGGGTTACTTTTCTAATCAAACCACAGCTCCAATCAGCATTCAATGTTTTATGAAAGCTATTGTTTTGTGCGAGATAAGAGAAATGCGTGGGACCACCGTTCGTATACGAACCAACACACTATGATTATGGAAGCTTCCGACTTAATAATAATCGCTTTGCTATATTTCCACGCATGTGAAACGATACAACACAACCTTTAGTAAGAAGAAACGACAACTGAAACATCAAACATTTAATAAGGAGGGTCGAGCTGAGCCGGAAACTGGCTTACGTCGTCGATGTCCACACTTCTGAACGTGCGCCCGTAGCAGACGACGCACGGCGGTATCCCCGCTTTCGCATGCTCCAATTTCGGCCGCACGGTGGCGACACGGTTCGATCTCGAGGCGAATAGCTTAGACCACGTGGAAGAAAGCCAGCCAAGCCTCTGGCCTCGCGACCGCGCCAGACTCGAGTTCACGTGCCGCTCGGCCCGTTGCGATAGCTTTCGGCAGTGCTTTCCTTCATGGGCTCAGCTGAGACGCTGCTTCTAGCAAGTCGACCCAGTTCAGACAATGTTTGAGGCCTCTGTAAAGACGTGGTCAAACTGCAGCAAACTAACATCATACACGATGACATGGTCTTGCTGCAGCCGCGATGTCAAACGTATCTCCGACAGACCTCGAGCATGTTCAAATCATGCTTGCTTCAAACATGTTTCGTACATTGTCTGCAGGTAGTTCTTGTATGACCAATGGGACCGTCGTACAAGAAAGGAACATGCCCTAGGCAGTGTTCGCAGACGGTTTTTCGTATGATGTTGCCGCTGTCTGACCGTCGGCTTTTGCGGCCTGATCTTACCGGGCAAACGAGCATCTGAATAAAGCCTTTCACATGCACCCTGCTATATAAGTTAATTAATGCCTTTCTTAACAGTTCAAACTATATCGCTCGTTAAATACTCTACTTCACGTATACAAAATACTTTCAAGGTGAGGTTCACTCCTAAGTTTCTGCAAGTACTTTTGCCAATATCTCAAACTATATTTGAACGATAGATTCTATTTTTCAATTTTTATTTGAAGAATAAATATAAAGGTTAAAATGTTCACCGCCAATGTGATGACGCATATATTAAGAAAAATAAACGCTATGTAAGTTGATAGCGTTCTATAGACGATGAAATCTTCCTTTGCAATATGCTTGACTAAGATAGATCATTGCACGCTTTCCGCCTAAAATTAGATCGAACAACATTAATTAGGGTGTTTCGTTCTAACGTATGAATAATGATCACGCCGAGATAAATAAAATAAGGACTAATTATAGGGGGCCAATGATCTCCCGAATATTGTCAGATACGCGTGGGTCCAAAAGAAAAAAAAATAACGCGACGATAGATAAACTCATTAGTCGGATTTGTTTCGAAAGATGACGTTTACGATGAAAGACCAAAGAGAGAATTCTCTAAGCTGTAATTAATGGGCATAAAAAGAAGCACAAGAGCTTGTTGGTTCAAGGTTCTTGAAGATACGTCCGTCACTGCAGTGTTCTGTGTTCGTTTTTAATTTGTTCTAGCTGCATAGGTCAAACTCTGCTTTTTAAAATTGAAAATATAAAAATGAAGCTGTCAGCTGCTACAAAAACGATTATTACTATTACTATTAGATATGTTACACATGTATAAATCGGTTTGCATTGAAATAAAATGCCACACAATTAATCTCACAATTGATTTCGAAAATAAAACGGTGTTCTACACTCATAGACGTTTTTAACACACCCAAAGTCGTACACGTAATTTAAGTGTTTCTAGAATTTACTGCCAACTTAAAACAAAGCATTGAGCACACTAATTTCGCACTTAAACTAAAAGTCAAAAGGGACAATAATTGATCCCCACTCCACGAGGGCCGCATTTGCCATCATAAACGACCCTCCATTCACATCGTGTTACTATTTAAAGAAGGGGATTAAAAATATACTTTTCTATCATAAAAGATATAGACGTGGAGAGAAACGTGAATTAGAACATATTCGATATTAACACAGGCGTTTCGGAAGCCCGAAATGTATATGTTAATAAAGTCACAGGTAATATTCACATTTCTACACAAAAATATAAGCAATATATAAAAAAATATTCTTTTCTTTTAGGTATTACGAAGTATCAATAAGAGTGCGTCTATGTAATTAGTCGATAGGGACATGTTCTGTTACGCACTGATAATGACTGGTTATAAATATAACTAGATGACTTGAAGATGGGATTAACTGTGTTCAAATTCTGTAGATTCATAAATAACACATCCTAACAAAATCACCGCCGGTTTCGCATGCAAGAGTTCTATTAGTTTTTAAACAAGATGTCACGAACATGAAAGCTAGGTCACATTTTGAGGAAGTGTAGTAGTCTTTGGAATATTTTTTTAATGTCACATGCGATGAAAAAGAAAAGAACGTGAATGATAATTAAACAAATCTATCATTGTCTTCCGTCCAAATCAAACCACGTGTTTTGCCACTTGTTTTGAGTTGCGTTCCAAATAAAACGTCTTTGATCATTTTCGAGAGCGGAATTATTTATATCTCTCCTAACACGTGAACCCATGCAGCTAATGTAACTGTTTTTTTTTAATTTCTGAAATACTTTTAATATAATGCATTCACTTATCTTGAGACCTTATGAATCCCCCCTCAAGGTCAGGAAAGGCAGGATTAAAACTTCAAAGTAAGTTGTCGCGCGTCCTGCCTCTAGTGTCTGCATCCATGATGTCCGTCGGACACCTTTACATTGACATATGCAATTCTATCGACAAGTACGTATTTGCAATAAAGCCCCCACAATTATCATTCCTTGGGAGAGTGGAAACAAAGCGATCAACACAACAATCGTACTCTACATAATAGCTCCGAGAACCATGTGGAGCAGCCCTTAAACGCGCAAAAAATATACTTTCTACGAGTGTTTTCTCAGCGTTCAGCTATCGTATTTCAAAACGACTTGTGCCTGATGTACGACCAGCACTAATCTAATGAAAATCTGGCAGTGTATTTGAATATTACCTCCGCGGAAAACAGTCAAGTTTTTTTTTAAATAAATGACGCGTTAAATGTTTGGGTGTCAAGAGAATAGCCGCACGTTACACTCGACAGACATGGAGGTGAAAGTCATATGAGCACTCTAACGCCATACGGGCAATAGTGATAATATGACCTTGGCATCAGGTTGTCACGTGACAACATAATTACGGTCACGTGACGTTACGATGTCACGTGACGTCATTACGCACACAGCATTTACGCAGCTCCTTCACAACAGTTATGGTGTGTCTCCGACTTCCTCAGATACCATCGAGACGTGCTTGACGTTTTTTGACGTGTAACTACGTCTTTCTCCGCGCTTGAAGGGAGGGCGCAAAGTTGCAAGTCAGTATTACGAAAGCTTGGCCACGAGAGTCACGTTTTTCTTGAGTATAAGTCGGGTCACGTCGGGTCACATGGCGTAAATTGATATCACGTGAACTGCACAGAAATTTCGTCTCCCCCATTAAATATAGCGCGAATATTGACGTCACGTGACCTAGACAGCAGTTATGTTTCCAAGCTAAATTTGGCGGAAAACTTGATGCCACAGTGACCCCTAATTTAGGCGGAGAAACTAAACTTCGGTGTTAGAGGACAATAACATAGAGGACGAAAACTGGACGGCAGTGTTTCTCCAACTGGCAGCGTACCTTTATTTTGACATCCGTCACCAGACGCGACGCAGTCACCGCTCAGAGTTGGAAGGATTGAGGACCATAGGGAAGGAAGGGAGGGTGGGGGCGGAGGGAAAGAGAAACATGTTTTTGAGCCGCCGGTGCACGCCGAAGTCAAAGAAGGGGGGGAGGTAATAATAAGGCGAGTAACGTTTAGGAGGGATTAAGCCGTGGGCGACCTTACTTCCAGTGGCGCCTACGTTTGTCGCATTTCCGGACGCAGAAAGGAAACGTCGGTGTCGGAGAAACTAAGCGATGGGGACCCAATGTTTTGCGGCGAATGGTGCATGGCGAAGGCTTCGATAATCTCGAGTTCGTATCTCGACCTATATGTTCCAACAGCGGTGGTTCGCAGGACGGGCAGGAGCCGACGTGCTGGGCTATTGGATGTAGGCTATGGAGGGATGGGTTGGAAGCCGCCTGTTTTACCTTGTTGGCGTGCTCCCTCAGGCGGTCGTTTAGACAACGGCCTGTCTGACCGATGTATCGCGAGCCGCACTTGAGCGGGATTGAGCAGACGCTGGCCTGTCTACAAGGAATGAACTTGGTGACGTGTTTTTTTTGGGGCACGCCTTTGGGGCAGTTGGTTTATTAACCTGCGTGTCATGTCGGAGCGCTAGCGATTTGATTCTGTGGGAATCGTTGTGCAAGTATGGAATGCACGCGAAGCGGGATGCGCGTGGCCTGCCCTTAGGTTGTGTGTTGGTGGCCTGGGCTGTCATCCGTTTTAATCGGGTCTCGAGTAAGTCTTTTGGGTAGCCCGCCTTGATGAGGCGGGTGAGCTGTAGGAAGAAGCTCGTCGAGGGCAGGTGGGGCATGACTTCGATCGGGATGAAGCCAGGAGGTTTTTAACGACTCCGCTTTTTACATTTTTTTGATGGTTACTGTGGAAGGGAAGCACTGGTTGGCATGATCTTTGCTGAAAGACCAGCAAATACCGGACTCCGAGGGATGCAGATGAAGAACCAAGAACTGCATTCCATCTGGTGTGGGGGCCTCGCTGGTAAATTTTAGGCCGAAAGAATTATCTGAGATTATCTGCGCTATAGTTTTAGGATCTGAGGTGGCTTGGTGAATGATAAGGTAGTTGTCTACATATCGGAACACGGATGTGCTCTGGGCAAGAGCTGCAAGGGCTTCGGAAACCCGCCTATCCACGAAGAAAAGGTAGACCTCACTCAAGACGGAGGCCAGGCACGGGCCGAGGCAAACCCCGGTCTTCTGGGCGAGGACCTCTCCCTTATGCTTCACTATGGTTGAGCGTAGGTAAAAGTCGATGGAGGTCCAGAAACCCCGAACCAGAGATTTTCGCTGAGTTTGGAACCTACCGGGCCGTGGAGGTGAATGGCCTCGCTGATGAAACCGGGCATGGTGGGGATGTCTAGCCTATATTACATGTCGATTACATCAAGCGAGGAAACGTCGACGATGTTCCGGGCAGTATGGAGTTCCTCTAGGGGCTTTATCGAGGCTGTGGAGTTGTCAATGCCGAAGGGGCGAATGAGATCAAGAACAGAGAGTTGCTTCTGCAGAAACAAGGCTAAGGGTCACTGCCAGCAGCCTTTTTCCGAGATAATGCTACGAAGTGGAATGTCTGGTTTGTGGGTTTCGGCCAAGAAAAACATAGAAAGGTATTGCTGAGAGGACAAACTGATTAAGCTCTTTAGAGAGGGAAGGTTCAGAGAATCGCAGAGGGCCCTGGCCTCGGTGCGAAGTGAGCCAGAATGCGGGGCTCTGAAAGGCCTGAAATTCTTACAAAAGGCGGCCGACGTCTTCTGATTTAGTTAGCCCCTGTCAAAGACCACGAAGATTCCCTCCTTATCTGCCTCGAGGAGCCTCAGGTCCGCCTGGCGGAATGCTTCAATCACCGTTCAGGCCATGTTCCCGGTGGAGAATCCACCTCCGTGAAAGCGGACGGTCCTGCAGCCCGCGCTGATGAAATCCTGGCGGTTGGCCTCCGGGATCTTCGCGGCTATCTCGTGCACCGCTGCCAGGTTGTAAACTCTCGAAGCGGTAGCTCCGGAGCGAACTTCGGTCCCTGTGACAGGAAGACCTTGTTGGCCTGTGAGAGCTTGACTTTCGAGATGTAAAAGGGTTTCGAGCTGCGGCTTGACGTGTTGTGCCATTCTGGTCTTCAGACGCCGGAGGAGCTGAACCCACGACGTCTCCAGGAGGTGACCGGCCGACTCCCTGAGGAACCTGTAAGGAGGCTGGGAAGCGAAGTCGACCCCCAGGTGCTTTGACATGGTGGTGGAGACCAGGGCCTGCATGAGGCGAACGTACAAAGACACCTCTTCACGCGTTATCTGGTTGATCTTGTAGTGGGCAGGCCAGTTGCTTGACTGAAATCCGATGACGCCTCTTATGTTTACGTGAAACAGTTTCATGCGGAGACACATGCCCAAGACTCTGAGCCGCAATTGGAGATCTGTCATTTTGGAGATAATTTGGGAGGCTTGGAAGAGTCCCTCGGGACAAACGCTGACGGGACTGGTTGACTCGCTGATGGACGGGACTCGCGATCCATCGGTCAGACAGGCCGTTGTCTAAACGACCGCCTGTGGGAGCACGCCAACGAGGTAAAACAGGCGGCTTCCAACCCATCCCTCCATAGCTCTCTATCCAATAGCCCAGCACGTCGGCTCCTGCCCCTCCTGCGAACCAGACTTTTCAGCCACTACCACTGTTGGAACATATAGGTCCAGATACGGCACGCGAGATTATCGAAGCCTTCGCCATGGGCCACTCGCCGCAAAACATTGGGTACCCAACGCTTTGTTTCTCCGACGCCGACGTTTCCTTTCTGCGTCCGGAAATGCGACAAACGTAGGCGCCATTGAAGTAAGGTCGCCCACGCCTTAATCCCTCCTGAAGGTTACTTGCCTTATTATTACCCCCCCCCCTTCTTTGACTACGGCGTGCGCCGCCGGCTCAAAAACATGTTTCTCTTTCCCTCCGCCCCCAACCTCCCTTCCTTCCCTATGGTCCTCAATCCTTCCAACACTGAGCGGTGACTGCTCGCGTCTGGTGACGGATGTCAAAATAAATGCACGCTGCCAGTTGGAGAAACGTGTCGTCCGGTTTTCGTCCTCTATGTTATTCTCCTCTAACACCGTAACTTAACCAGCGCGCTCCAATTCCACGAGAAACTAAAGCTGTGCGTAATTGATGTAAGGCCAGGTCACGTGACATCAAGTTCCTCACCATACTTAGCGTGGAAGCTGAATTGGTGTATATGTCACGTGATGTGAGGTCACTGCACGTCACGTGACCCGACGTCACCTGACTTATGCTCGAGAGAGACGTCACTTCCGTGACCAAGTTTTCCTGATATCGACTCACAACTTTTGCCCCCCCTTCCAAGCGCGGACGCTGACAGTTCTACGTGAAAACGTATTTATTCTCTGTGAGATTTTACGACAGAAATAACAATGCAACGTACAACACAACATTGAGAGGATATAAACGTATCTCGGCGCGGGCGTATGGTATCCCGAACTCCGACGGAAGAAAAACTGATTACACCAGGACGTCTGAGCACGACTCTTTCTTCGTAGATTCTTTCATAATGCTTCCAGGTACAAAGCGAACCTCGACGAGTGGAGGCCTCTGTAAGAAAGCTCGTATAAAAGAAGCCCCTCCGCACACTTCACTCAAATTTGTATTTTTTGTTTCCTTTTATTTTTATCCGCATTTTCTATCGTTTACGATGGCAATCTTTTTCTTGTGTAGCTGATCTGGTATGAAAGATAACCCCGAGGGACATGTCTCAAGAAAACAACAACAACGTATATGACTGCTTTCAGTTGTGACGAGGACATATCAGAAAACAGACACGATACTAAACACCGTTTCACCTCATGATGGACCGCAGCAGACGCTACGAGCCAACCCAGCCAATCCAGCCCTGTGGTTGCATCACGTGACTAAGCGTTCCGCGCACCGCTGCGCCCATCCTAAATGTCACGTGACACTCCAGCAAGCTTTGGTTGGCAGCGATTGCCCGTAGAGGACTCCGCTGTTCGTCGTAAGGCGAAGTATAGAAAAGCAACAGCTTTGGTTCGGGTTGGAGTTGCAGCGAAAGAACAGCCCCGAAGCACGGCCACCTTTGTTTGGATCGCTTCTCTGATACTGGGAGCGTCTCGCCTGTCGGAGCTCCGAGGAAGCGCTCCGGGTCTTGGGAGTGGCGATGTTTGGAAGAGAAGAGTGACGGGATGATACACCGCTTCACCTTACAGTGTAGACCGCAGTGGATGCTATAGGAGCCATCGGTAGCCAATCCAGTGCAGTGTGGGCGCCACGTGACCTTCGAGAGGAGCGCATCGAAACGTGGGGCTTGTTGTCACGTGACACGGGTACGGCGCCATATCTGTGCAAGTGGTCTGTTGCGTCCGTCATGGTCCGTCGTGGGTGAAAACGGGACATAAGGGACATGAGTACGGGTTTTCCTGGCGTTTCTGGAGGAAGACAAGATTGAGTCGCTCAGCAACGAGTGGACAGGTGACGAGCAGATGGCGAGTTCGCAAGAGCCCGCTCCGGACAGACTCCACGTCGTTCATTGGGCAGAAGAAGAGTGTGACAGGGGTGACAACTGAAAACGGGCTAAAAGTAAAAAAACAAAACAACAGAAAACACCCGTACGTTTGAGAGAATAAGGTGCATCTAGCGCCGAAGTATAAACAAAATTGAGCGGAAACTTCGAAAGACAGAAAGAGCTGTCTTTTACAGGGCATATATAAACAAAGTTGATGGTTATAAGCGAGCGAATTGTAACACCCGATGTACGAACCGTAGAAAATTACGTGTTGTAGATCGGATGGTTCAATTTGTGTTCTGAAAACAAAAACAAGGCAGAAAGAAAGCCAAAACAAAGTACTTCATAACCTTGATCTTTGTTTGACATTATTTTACTTGGGTTCTGAACTAGAACGATAAAAGTAAATGAACCGTTCTTCTGCCAGAATAAACGACGCATCCGAGTCGACCCGAAAGCACAATGGATCATCGCGACAATTTCGTTTGCCTCGCAGTAAAACTGGACCGCCGGACTACGCATGTTAAAATAAATATTCTCTCTCTCTCTCTCCTCTCTCTCTCTCGCCGCAGTAAAACGTTGTTCGAACATCGAGGCCTGTTGAAATTTTACGGAAATGACTATTGGACCAGCTACAGGCTGGTTTACACAGACCCGTTTTCTTGCGTTACTTTACGTTACGTTCAAAAATTCACCGGAAAATCTGTGCTTCGTATTAAGCGTGGCTACCAATTCAAGGAGATAGCCTGGCACGCGACATTCTAAACACGAATGTTTCGGTGACGACGAGCTAGGACGGTGAGTTACCGTGGCAACCAAGGACACAAGGCTCGTCGTAACGTAACGTAAGGAGTTGAGCTCGGTTCAACTTTTCACACAGCACCGTTTTCTTACGTTACGTCAAAGTCACCGAAACATTCGTGTCTCGAATGTCGCGTGCCAGGCTATCTCCTTGAATTGGTAGCCACGCTTAATACGAAGCACAGATTATCCGGTGGCTTTCCTAACGTAACGCAACGTAACGTAGAGAAAACGGGTCTGTGTGAGCCAGCCTTATGAGGCACTAGGCATACTCAGCAACTACCTTTCTGGAAGGACGAAGCATCTACGTGTGCTCTGCCCTACAAGCCTTGCCCGCTGCTGGGCATGATGTCAAAAACACGACTCAATGAATAGAACTTCTCAGCAACGATGTAACTCATGTGTATATCTGTAAAACTAATTTATTTATTTATTTATTTATTGTACATAGCCTCAATCGCCGAAGCATTGTAGGGAGGGGTAAAACGAACAAAACTAAATTACAAAACAAAAAGATGCCGTGAGGAATACAAGCATCAAAAATACATTCTGATTGGCAAAAGCAGAAAGCAACCTCTGCTACGAACAAAATAAACCCGAGCAAATGACTTATGTTCATTCATCAAACAGAAATGTAAACAGAGATTGACGGAAAAAGAAAATAATCTGTGTATGGTTCCGATATCTGCTGGAAGGTGTTTCCAGTCGTTTGATGCATGAGGGACACTTGAATAAAAAGAGGTGTTGGTTTCGAAACGTGCCAATTCGAAATTTATTCTGATGGCTCACACGGAAAATTAAAAGTTAGGCAATGTAAAGAAATGGTCTCGTAACGAGTGATGAGGATACACTTTATGAAACAGGCAAAGTGGAAAAAAACTTTCTACGCAATGACAAACAGGGTAACAACAAACTAAACTTCACTGATGATATCCTGGCTGTTCAATTATAATTAGACAGACCGAAACGAACGGCGTTATTTTGAACAACTTCGAGAGCGTCATGTAGAACGACGTAGTTAGGTACCCAGATGGAGGCTGCGTATTCTAATTTTGTCCGTACAAGGGTGTTATAAGCAAGAAGTTTTAAGTTAAGTGGGACCGTTCTGAAGTTCCGTCGTAGGTATCTTAACGTGCGGTTAGCGCTGGCGAATATTATTCAGATATAAGATTTCCAGCTTAAAGTCGATGATATAGTAAAACCTAGATAACGGTAAGAGTTCACGAATTCAAGTTGAACGTCGGTCAGTGCATATGCTGAATCGAGCGCGCCTTGCCGGGACACCCGAATGATTTGCGTGTGTAAGGGTTTAGTTCCATAGGCCATTGTTTTGCACTAAAGAGCAATATTAGTTAAATCAGATTGCAAAAGGCGTTCATTGTCATCATCGTGAACTTCCCTATAAATTACACATTCATCCGAGTATAAATGCATGGAGGAAGAAACACAACTTGGTAAATAATTATGGAATATTAGAAAAAGAAGCTGGCCTAAAGTCTAACCTTGGGGTACACCCGATATGACATCGGTCAGGGAATAATTATTGCCATTTGAACTTACATATTGAGAGCGGTTGGTAAGAAAGCATTCCGGCCACGTCAAAAAATTGGTATCTTGGTTTAATGAAGAAAGTTAAAGCATTAGTAAATTATGATTAACCTTGTTAAATGCTTTAGAAAAATCGAAAAAAATAAAGCCAGCCTAGTAGTTTTTGTTCATTAAGGCATGCAAAGAATGACCTAAGAATAGATGGCAGCTACTAAAGCTACGACAACTACACATTTGTCCCACTTTAAGTCCGAACGCCGCCGATACTACGAACCAATGAGATCAATTATGCAGCTTCAAAAACGCACCAATGGGAGTGCGTCATGTTCCTGTACATGTTCTCTCGATCGATGAACTAATACCTCAAAGGGAAGGCTCAGTGACTTGCGCTTTTGGACAGCGTTTGATTGGTGTCGTCGGCTCGTTGCGTCTGCTGCTGTCCGATGGCAGCAGGCAGAAGGCGATTGTAAGAGTGGCTTCTACGGAGGGACACTGAGGGAGAGGAGGAGATGAGAACAGCGCGGGGACGCCAGAGCGCCGACCTCCGATTGGAAGGAATAGGGGGAGACGCGAAGGCCAGCTGCCTTTGGCCCTGCCCACTATGTCCCTCCAATCAGAGCGAAGAAGAGCGTCGTCCGCTCCTCGAGCAGTGTCGCGCGTTTGAACTCCGGATGCCGGCGTTCGGCGTTCAAACGCGTTTGAACAGTAAGCAAAGACAAAGGCAGCTCTAACCTTTACGCCCCTACTCGTATCCACTTCAAGACCTTGTGTAAAGAAAGTGCGGCCCCACGCGAAACGCTCACTAATTCGCCCCTTTGTGTGTTGAATAGACCATTTGCTATATTACCCAAGCATCAAGGCGAATGCAGGATTGGTGTTCCACGCTCCACACGTGCACGCCTTCCCCGTATAAAAGATTCGAAGTAAATAACCAGAATAAAGAGTCCACGAACGCGGTGCAAGATGCCATTTGTTTTAGGTATTTGCTTGCAGAAAAGTTACTACTGCTGAGGCCAGCACGTGCGGCGCGTGGAACACCATTTCCTGCAGTCTCTTTGATGCTTAGGTAATATAGCAATAGGTCTATTGAGATATTTATATAGAAGTCCGTGATAGAAGTGTCATCTTAGATTAGCCTTATATTCCTTTATCAAGGCGTATGATTCAAGCGCTAAAAGCTTTCTTTCTTTCCTCGACAACCATATCATGTCAAAACCACTTTGCTCGGCGCATGAATAATGCGAGAAAGCTCTTTTTTCTTGGTGTGACAAGAAGTATAGTCGTCTACACTCTAAAAAAAATCCGTGCTTGAAAGGTTCTTTGACGCCCTAAGGAATCTCTCAGCCCTTGAAGAACGGTTTCGCCTCAACCACTCTCGACCCCTGGAGAACTGGAATGGCAACTGCGGCGATGAGGAACACTTTCGCATCAAAAAATAAGCTTCAAAAAACCCTTTTAGGTTTTTCATGAAGGAACCCTTTTATGGGATGCTTAAAAGATAGGGTGAAAAAATTTTGACCCCGAAGCCCAAAGAACCGTCAAAAGGTGCGTAGTGTTGTGTCTCTTATTTCTTTCCCTGTCTCTACGCGCTTATTGTAAAAAGGCTCCTAAGAGTTATTTTACGGCCAGGATTTTTGTTTTCAGAAGTGTACCCACTAATCCTTCCAATCAGAGCTCCTGCGCTCTCACGTCCTGCACGTTTTAATATCTTTCTCTCTTTCGATTATCTTTCAGTGTAACCGCGGTACATAAAAAGAACACGCATTCTAACGGGGGCTGGAACGTCCCGCATGTTCCAAATTCGGCGCTGGCCCACAAGAAAACAGTCGGGCTCACTATTCACGATCAGACGCTACGACCAAACTTTCTGTTCCCAGCGCGCAGACGCCAAGACTTACGCAACAAGGAACGAACAAATAGAGGCACAAACGACAAAGACATTACTGCGTGGCGAAGAATAAAAACCGGGAGCCAAAAAACAAAACAAAAACAGCATTTATGATTTGTTCGCGCCTATTTCCGACCCCGGATGGGAGAAAAGAAGCGAACAAGCTCTCACGCAGATGAACCGGACGTGTTGGGAATCAAGCTTTCCTATCTTGCAACAGGGGAAAATCAGCGTATCTTCTTATCTGTACAGGACGTCGAGTATGCAAGCATCGGTGTCGGCGTGGAGGAAACGCCTCGCCATCTCGCTACACCCAGGATCAGCGTCGGAGGTGGAGATGCGGAATATTATTATCGCGTAGTTTGCTGTATTACGTTGTTGCGCTTGTTATTTCGGTGGATGGGGGCATATTAGGGGGCGCCGCTGAATGCCTGTGTCGTCAAGATCCGCGGTTGCGTCGTAAGTGCGTGCTTACATCCCTCGCTGGCTCGGAAAGCGTGTTATTGCGGTCCGTTTGCTTCAGGATTTATCTTGGGGGATTCCCACAACACCGCACTGCTTAGTCGAGTTTTGTGATAACTGCGATCAAAGTGACGAAATAGTCATTTGGAAAGCAGCTCCCCTTAATTCCCCGAAAAACTGGGGGGTAATGTGTGTTTGCGCATCAGCTAGGAATATAGGAACTGCCCTACACAGAGCATAGTTTGATACCCGAGACTGGGGATACGGACAAGGGACAAACACAGAACGACATGGACGAAGTCTCAGACGCAGCTACAAACTTTATTAAAAGAAATTGGATTGCTCTGTATGTTTATAGCAGCCTTGATAGGAGATGCGCCTCAACGGGTAATCGGTCTCTTAGCTGTAGATGAGAAATTCAGCCAGTGCAGTACAACCGCTGACCTGGGGTTTTTAACGTGCATCACGCAGTAGTGATTACACGAACGCGTGCCGGTACGAAACTCAGTCCAGATCGAAACGGGAGGGGGTGGCGGCGATCGAACCCAGGAGGTTCCCAGCGCAAGCTTCCGCTCCACGCTCCGAGCTGAAACGTGTTAGCCCTCTCGGCGCACACACAAAATTTATTTCTACGGGACAAACATATATGTCACATCGCCACCCTTTGTCCCCCTCTTTTCCTTTCCTTTTCCCAAAGCCCCCCGTTCCTACCCCGTTCCTCTTCCTTTTCCCAGGCCCCGTGTACATTCCAGTCGAAGTAAGCTCAGACGGCGCCAACTCCAAGTTGCCGACGAGATCCCGTGTCAACACGGAATGCACCGCGACATCCCGAGGTCACTCCGGTTCTTCCAAACCAGTCGCAAAGCCGCCGACAGATCCCCTGTCAACAGACACCCGACACCCCGAGGGGGATTTTAGATTGGACCGGTTGACCCCTTTTTGAGAACACCCAACCAGTGTAAGAAAGGCGCACAAAGAAGTCTACAGCATGCGAGCTCGGTGTAGTGTACGAGATACCAATGAAATGTGGTGTCATTTATGTAGGTCAAACCGAAAGATGTGTGAATGATAAGATTAACGGAACACAAAAGAAATGTAAAAAAGCAAAGATCGAATTCGGAAATAGCCAAACATTTGAATGAATGTGCCGACTGCTCTCGTAGCCTGGGGACACGTAAAGATTGTAGAAAGGGAAAACAACGACATGAAAAGATTAGTGAGAGAGACCAATATGATCAAGACGTCTGCCGAATGCACCAGTCACACGCGTAATTTTTGCGCCTAGCTGGCTTGAGAGTACCGGGATAACCTCGGGGTGTCGCTGTGTGTGTGTGTGTGTGTTGACAGGGGATCTGTCGGCGGCTTTGCGACTGGTTTGGGAGAACCGGAGTGACCTCGGGATGTCGCAGTGTAGCTGTGTCGACACGGGATCTGTCGGCAACTTTGATCTGGCGCCGTTTCAGCTTATTTTTGACTGGAATGTACGGGGCCTGGGCAAAGGGAGAGGGCAGGGCTAGAGGTTTGGAGGAAAAGAAGAGAGGGAAAAGAAGGGGGACAAAAGGGTGGCGACTGACATATATCATATATGTTTGTCCTGTGAAATAAAGTTTGTAGATGCGTTAGAGACTTCGTCCCGTTCTGTGTCTGTCCCTTGTCCGTAATCCACAGTCTCGGGTTTACAACTATGCTCCAATTTACACCATCTAGCCACCCTCGCATACCCTACACAATTTCTTTCAGAAAATACTGAAATAGCACGGGTAAACAAAACTATAGCCTGCACCCTCACCACTGCTACCCTACACAATTTCTTCAGAAAATACTGAAATAGCCCGGAGTAAACGAAAATATACACAATCTCGACCGAGCTAGTAAAGATCGGGGAGCTACAACATTTGTTGCGAATACACCTGGGCACAAGCCATGGCCACGTGACTGTGACGTCACATGACATCATGGTGCGATGTGACGTTACATCTCACGTGACATTGTAGTGTTACATGACGACATATTGTCACGTGATTTCACAGTCGTTCGTGACGGCTCTTCGCGACAGTTTTCTCATCAAATCCGGCTGATAAAAGACGTTTTGTGTTAAAACAAAACGACGCGTTAATAAGCTGCTTGGGCTCACATTGAGCGAGACGGAATATGCGTCTTTAAGGACAACAAGCTTTCAGTTTCCACCAGAGGTAAAATAAAGACGATGCTGCCAGAGCCCACCGGAACCACTAATCAACCTACAGAACAAAAAAACACTTTTTTCTTCTTTTTCACCGCTCGAAATGCGATTTGTAGACCCGCGCGATCGTGCGTCAGGTGAATTGCAAGAGGTTATTTGCGGCCTCCCTGCATCGAGCAGCCGCTGGAAAAATCGAACTCCATTTGCCGTTGAGAGGATCCTTTATTGGCACGAAAAACTCGCGAATGGGATGCTGCTACAGGGTGTTGAAAGAATGCGCCGGGATTCATTGTGGTGCTCATTTGTCACGCACAGAGCACGCACACCGATTTTAGCCCTGGCGAAGATTTTTTCACACGCGACTCCTTTTGATTCTGCTTTCCGTGCCTGAGCCGCTTTTTTACGCTGAGCCGCTCTTATTTTCTCCCTAAAGCCGCGGTCATATTTCTACTACATCATACAAAAGACAGACTACAGACGTCGTCTGTGAGGTGTTTCTTTCGTGTTTGACGATCCACTCATGCCGCTTAAACAAGCTATTTACCTTTATTAGTTTTGCCGACGGTTGTTACGTTGAACTTTGACGTACATGGGTTGGAGCAAAACACAAAACCCACATTATTTCTCGACTGGGAGGCGCCACAATTCAAGCGGTTACTGCAACTAGTTTCTTTTTTTTGTTCGGTTATAATATCTTTATTGCATTGGTCTAGAGAATTTATTTTATTAAGACAAAAGCCTTATGTATGTCTCCTCCACGGTGGAAAGCACATACATTCTTCCATCTGCGTGGTCTCATTGTTCGGTCGACCTTCAAAGTCATTTAGCGAAAAGACGTCGGCGACACGACAGGTGCCAGAACCCGTTGTTCGCCACCCGGACCACGAGATGGCGTTACTTCTGCCAGAATCGGCGGAAGCGCGCGCGCGGCGGAAACCCAGCGGGAGAGGGAGGACACCCTCGCTCGGGCAGCGGTGAAGAGCGGGCCTGCGACTTGCCGTGAGACTAGCGAGTTTTAGAATAAGGGGCCCCGCAGCTGTTTGGGTGCACCCAAACGCCCTGTCGGGGCGTCCTGCGCACTATGCCCACTGCGGTGCCCTGAGCTGTTTGGCGGCCGCCATAACGGCTTCGCTGATGGAAACGCCAGAGTGCGTCTGCGTGGGGCATATACGTGAGGTTCGCTATCACAGGGATCAGGCACTTGGGCTTTCGCCTTCAAGTCGTCTTTAGGAGTAACTTCAAAGTCACTGAATCTGGGAAAGTGAGCGCCATTGCCTTCCCACCTGCTAGCCGGACACAAACAAGTACCCACGTCAGACGACAAAACCTCTCTCGCAGGTGACTGCATCATCGAGCCCAGCACGTGCGTTTGTGTCACTTAGGAAGGCGAGCAAAGCACGCGCCATACGCACAAACACTCAAAATGGTACCGACCAGACTTTCTGGCGTCTCAGCTAGTCTCAACCAACGGTACTCTAAACGGTTGTTTATATCTTTACCATAGGACGCGCTTTACAGCGCTGTCACAGCTACCGGTGCGCGCGTTCCATGCACGAGGGCTCATTCCGCTCTCGTGAGGCTGAGCGCGGCCGCTACATCACCCTCTCCCCGAGCGCGGGAGAGGGTGAGCTCGCGACGTGCTCAGCCTCACGAGATGATGTACCTCGTCATGGAACGCATCGCGGCCTGTGACAGCGCTGTGCTCTAGTGGTAAGATATAAACAACCGTTTAAATGCGTTGAATGACTGCCTTCATAGCTCTGTGGTTAGCGCGTCTGCCTGCTGATCAAAGGGTCAACGGTTCGAATCCCAGCCGGCGCCGGTCTTTTTTATTTATTTATCGACCCGCGGCGTAAGGGGTTAGATAGCCAGATAGATAGATAGATAGATAGACGAAAAGTGCGTGAAGTATCAAAGAATGCCATTCGCATTAA
>JAZHYW010050735.1:0-12395 GCA_037355805.1 Ixodes ricinus | reverse complement strand
AGTGTTGTACACGTTCCTCAAAAAAAAGAACGAAAGCTCGTTCCTCGTTCCTTCTGATTTTCGGAACGCGTTCCCGTTACAAGTTCCATCTGTGAAAAAGGAACTCGTTCCCGTTACAGTTTAAAAAATGGAACGTATCGTTACTTATACGTTACATTTGTATTTTGCTGATTACCATATTTAGTTAAATCAAGCAGAGCTTTTTTTATTATCCCATTATTAGGCAGTATACGAGTTTGTATGTCGTGATGGAAAGGCACCAGGAGAATAAAACATGCGGAAGCAGGGTTTCATTTGTGGATATATTTAAGTTAAAAATCTCAGCTTTTAACCATATTCATGTTTGTAGTGGACGATTCAGACGAGCCGAATGTACTTTTACCCCACATTGCACGAGCATTTTACAACAACCTCAGACGTTTCATTTGAACAAAGTCCCTTGTTAGAACTTAAAGTTGCTTCTCGATGTTGCTGTCCGCAAGACGACCAAGTGAAGGAGAGTGTAGGGCTTTTGGAAGGTCAGTCCTGAAAACTACAAATACTTCTTTGTGAAGGTTGAATTTGTTGTTCAGTTTGAAGGTAAGAGACAAAAAAGGAATAAAGTTTTTTTTTTTGTATTTTTAAGTGATTAATGTTCGGGATACAAGGGTGCGTTCGATGTCTGGCAACCTGTGATTTTGTTGTTACTGTAGGTCTCGTTATGAAGTTCAGAAATGGCTGTAGTCGGCCTTAGATTTCTGGGTGCATAAGGATTCGTGGGACCAAAGAAAGTGGCTGAGTTTGAAACGACCCTCTTTCTTTGTCTTTTCCTACGACTAAAAGTTTTGCTTTGTGTACCGCAGTTTCGGGCACTCAAAAAAGAATCAATGTCCAACAGTTCTCCTGCACCCGAACCTGTTAGCAAGCGAGGACCACACAAAATAATCCGTAAGATTAGTAGCCAAAAAGTATACGAGATCCTACACTTCGTAAAGATATTGTTTTTGTACTTTCAAAATTTCCCTGTTAGAAATAAAATAATTACCCCACTGGACGAAAAAAAGGAACGCCGTTACTCTTTCCGTTCCAGTAAAAATGTAACGCGTTCCCGTTCCAGTTCCACCGATGCAAAATGGAACGGCGGCGTTCCTTCGTTCCTCCTAAAAGGAACGCGTTCCAGGAACGCCGTTCCTTGGAACGCCGTTCCGTACAACACTCGCAACAGACCGATCTCATCAAGCATTTCACTGCATGCGTGACGCGCCGTCATATCTGTAGTTCACAGGAGGCAGGCGGCAGTGCAAAAGACTGGATTCTCTCACATGCAGAAAGACTAAAGTTCACTCGATGTGTGCGGCAGCGGCGGCTTAATGAAACTGGCTGGTGAGATCGGTCTTTTCAAAGGGAAAAACGCTGAGGCTGCGGCGCATCCAGTCGTTCTAACTACGCAAAGCTTACTCGTTGCCAAGGCCATTGGATTTTCACTGAGTGGGATATTTTTATAGTAAAGTATGTGGTGTCACCATGTCACCACCTAGTGGTTTTCAACACCCGTGGAGCTATCAAATTCCTCCTCACTTTCAAACGATTCTGTTACATCCTGAAAGATGAGAGGTTGAGAAGAGGGATAGAGAAGAAAGTCAGAAGAAAGGAGAGGTGAAGAAAAGCGACTGACCGAATTGTCCTAGGCGAGCCTACACAGGACACCCATTTTTTCGGAGCGCGGGCTGGGGTGGTGTGTTGCCCTAGCCCAGGGGCCCCTCAAGGAAACCTCCCGCGCTTGTCTCAACTGCCAGGACCCTAGTTTCATCAGACACGGGCACACCTAGCACATAGACACATGCATGGGGTCTGAGCCCACACTGGGCTCAGGGCCCATGGTGATTGTTGACGCCACTCACCGGACAGCCACAAGCGCACAAGTCCTCTGTGGCGACGCAACCCTGTAAAAAAACATTCAGTACATGAAGCATATACTGGTCGAGCCAAGCAAGAGTGATACACTTCACATGAAAAAAAAAATTAAGCCAGAGCTCAGACATATGATGGACAGTCCAGTGCGATTGCCTGTCACGTCCGATGTATTTTACATGCTACAAGTTGAAATAGAAAAAGTAGGATTGTTTCAATGATAACATTTCAAAATCATTATTTCAAAATCATTTCAATGCTGAAAAGTAGTGGATGCTTCGGTTTTGCTGTATAATTAGCTTGGCTTCAAAGTTAAGAAGGTGAAAAGGAATTGCAACGACTAGGATCCTTTGGGGACAACCGCTACGAAGTCACCTAAGCAGTATGGAAGGTGTTAACTGTGCTGGGGCTCACGTTTCGTAATGACACATTGTACCTGTTGTCAGGCGCCCGTCACTATATACCTCAAGGTGCGCGAAAGATGTGGGTAGGTCAACACTGAGAGTCAGTCAAGCAGCACCAAAATAGAACCTGAAAGGGTACATGGGCTGATCCAGCTTTGACACCAGAGAGGCCTGGGCCAAGCTAGGCTTTGAGTCAAGCCTCAGCAGAATGCACGAAGGGGAACCAGACATGCCTTCCTTAATGTTCGTCGTAAAAGGTGCCTCACCGCATACTTTCGAGAAGTAGGATGTATAATTTCGGACGTCAGTCTTTCTTTAAAATGACCTTCAGTCACTTTCCATGGTTCAGGCATTGCTTGGGGTTTCGTCAAGTGACAGCACGTGCACGTTCGTGCCCACAGGTACCACGACAAATGCCAAAAACAGCACCAAGAACACAAATGCGCACGAAAGGGGCCTATTCACGTCGTTGCAATCGTTCACACTTTCTTTCTTGCATAAGGAAGCGTTGCCCTTCGTGGTGATTGCTGGCAACCGGTAATTGAGCGAGGCATTATCACTATACAGAAGGCTGTGCTCCATGACACCTATCCAGGCATTTCAGTCATGAAGAGCTTGGCATACACCATCTTCTGGTACCCGCGGTGTTGACCAAAACATTTAAGACACCAATATCTTGTTAAAAAGTCTCGAAAAGGAATTTTAAAACGAATTAAACGATTAGCAAAGAGCACCTGGTGGATGTCGCTAACGCCTCGTTTGTAATGCTCGTCTAGGAACCTTGACAGCTAGTGACGGAAGTCGTCTCGCCTCCGGCCACGACGAGAGAAGGGGGAAGGAGGAACTCCCCTCTTTCCGAGAATCCTTTTTGTGTGTCGCAGAAGTCGCTATTGTCCCCCTACAAGATTATAGAAGATTAACCCGTCACTCAAAATTCGTACAAAAGCAGCCGCTTCGGTTGGCTGGACCGACTAGGCCATCCTCTCGACGTCAGCCTCGCCGTAGCTTTGCTCGTTTGAGACGACTTACGTCACGATTGCGCTGGGCCTTCTCCGAGCGCTTGCCAGAGTGGGCCGTTTATAACGAAAAATACAGCCACCAGGATCAAAATACAAACGGGCGATTGTCTAAGACCATGTAAGAAGGTGCAAGACATGTATGTGCCCAGTCCTGTTCTGTGCGTCTGGTGTAGGTTCCGGGTCGGCTGGTTGGATATCAAGTAGTGATGAACACGGCCTCACTTATATTGTGCCGTACTGCTGGAGAGTTACGTAATACTGATCGTGGTCCACTCGGACACAAATCAGATAGAAGCATTGGCCGAGACCGCAATGGAAGCCAAGTGCGACATGTTTGGTCGATTGGAGAGCCAAGGACACTGGTGGTTGACAACGGACTCCAGTTTAATAGTACTGTTTTCAAACAGTTTTTACAGCGGTCATGTACATCACCCCACCAGCACATTGTATCACCCGCAGTTCAACGGGTTAGCCGACTACGCGATATTGCCACGCGCTTGGCCGAGCAAGCGACGCTTGGTCATGGGCTTCCGAGAAGATTCGTGTTTGTGATGCCGCGCGCTTATAGAACTGGACGAAGTCCTCGACGTCTTCGTGGGTCTTGCCGTGGAACGGCGTCGGCATACGAGGAACGACGGGCAGGTGGACGATGGGGGCGGCGACAGGGGTCTGCGACGATTGTTTGCTCATCGTCAGCTTCGTCGACTGGTGGGTCTTCTCCGACAGTAGACCAAATTCCGAGGGCAAACCTTGAACACGGCGGCTTTCTCGAGTCTAGGTAGTCTCCACTCGACGGTCTTCTTGAGCCGGGGACTGGGCTTGCGCTGCGAGGCCTCGGAGGAGTACGCTTCATGGATTGCGGTACCCCGCACCTCCAGCAGAAATGACACGAATGACAGGAGCAGAAGCGTTTTGCGCCGATCACGCAACTCACAAAAGACGCCGTGAATTTCGAATGGGGAGAAGAACAACAGGCATTCGACGAGCTAAAGCGACGACTCCAGTCGCCACCTATTCTTGGCCTCTTCGACGAATTAGCCGAAATAGTAGTCCACACGGACGCCGGCAATATAGGACTCGGCACGTACACGACGAGGGTACCGAGCGCGTGATCGCCTACGCAAGTCGGACGTTGTCAAACGCGGAACGAAATTACTCGATGACCGGGAAGAAATGTCTTTGTCGTCTCGCCCATCGCGAAATTCCGCCCGTACTTGTGCGGGAGCCCTTTTCGAGTGATCACCGTCAACCACTTGCTATGTTGGTTAGCAAGCCTGAAGGGCCCATTGGGACGCCTCGCTCAATGGAGCCTACAACTGCAAGAGTAGGACGTGGCCACGGTCAACAAGTCAGGCCGAAAGCACAGCGACACCGACTGCGTGTCCAGAGCCCCCGTCGGGTCAGCTACCGGCTGCGCCAAAGACGACGGATGATGTCGCGCGCTTGGCCGAGCAAGCACCGCTCGGTCCCGGACTTTTGAAGACCGTGACCGAGCGTTGCTTTCTCGGCCAAACACGCGGCAAGATGTAGAGTCAAGGAGGGCATTCGCGAGGTTCAGCCTCGCAGCCTTGGAACCAGGCTTGCAAGCACTTCCCCACTGTTGCTGAAGTTACGCTGCTGCACAACCTCAGCAAAAGATAGAAAATACTCCTCTGAATTGTTATTCGGCTACCAGCGTCTGATCCCAGACTGATTTTTGTCTATATGCATTTGGCCTCGTCCCCGCACGAGAGAGGCAACCGATCCTTTTGGTGCGAGACAGACTGTGTGGGCGCGAAGTTTCGGCCTATGGTGGATTCCTGAAGTCTGCTCACTTGATGGTATACGAATGGCAACAGAAGACACCCCAAGAGGATAGCACCAACAGCATCTGGATCAGCTCTGGACAACGGCTTCCCCACAAGTAGAGCGGTCTGCCCGTAGTAATTGTTTTGACGGAGAGGCAACGATGTTAGGGGTTCAGGTGGTTCAAGGATCAGGCTGCTCCTTGGCAGCAGGTGACACTCAGAAATGGCCGCTAGAGCGGCCAGGTGATGAAGTGCTCTGACGGGAGACGAGTGGCCGGGGTTCACGGTCAGCGAGGACCCTGCTGGTGACAAAACAGAGGTGATTGACTTTTAGCTTTAGGTTTTATTAATTATAGAGCAGAACATCAGAACTGGAGAACAAGAACGGCAAAAGAGACGTGAGCTCGGGCTGGAACTTGCGCTCATATTAGCACAAATACTGTTTGTGACGACGCAACAAATTAGTAAAAGCCAATTATTACAGTCTCTCTTCCTTAATTTTTTTATTGAAACCTCAAGGAAGACATTAGAGCAGAAGAAAAAACTACTGCTCTCCCTTTCTTAATATTTTTAAGCTATAGTTACAGGGATACTGCAATAATAAAAACATCAGAACACGACACTTATCTTTTAAAGCACACAAGAAGTAAAGAAAAAAAATAGATGAGAAGGAACAAAAAACAACAACTTTATATTCGTGGAAAGTTAGTTACATTTGAGATAGTTGCAGTCGGAGGAAAATGTCGGCTCAACGGCTGCTGTTGAGGTCACAGGTGTTTATGATGTCAACGTTTTATTTAGAAGAAAACACCGAAGGAGAGAGAATTAATTTCACAGCACTGCGCTTCACCAAAAGCAGCCGCCGTGAACGAAGGAGATGCCAGCTTCTCCGCGTAGGAGCAGCCGTCGATGAAGCTTCGTGGCGCATGCTGGTGCACGCTGGTCATTCGCCATTGGGCCAACATCAGCGCCAACGGCTGGTGCCGAAAACTAAAATATCTGAAGCTCACCTTAGTAAGGGCTTATGTCAAAACAACTTCAACCCCTTCCTTTCTTTCCGATCTCTAGACAACAAATTTCGTAACTGGATAAGACAAGGTGCCGTGTACGTATCACGTGCGACTTGATGATGATGATGATGCGGCTGTTCCCTTCAGATCGGGCGGGCTCGAACAATATTCATGCCCAAGCCTGGGGGCATTTGCGTGTTATTTCCGCACGGTAGATCTTCTTCCACCAGTCCTCTAATCGTCTATTTGTTGCTTCGACAGAAGGCCTTGCGGGCTACTGGAGGGTCTCGTTCAAGGCAGGCCTGTCCGCTGATGCGGCTGGCCTAACCTCAATGGTTTGGTGTCCATCTCTATAAACAGTGAAGCCCAATACTTCGGCAAGCTCCAGGGGGCTTTGAGGGTCTCGGTCGTTTTCTTGTGACCGGGATGGCCGAAGTCCTGCACATGCCCTGTGCAATGTGTGCTACTGTTTCGTCGTGGGCCCCGCACACCCGGCACACCTCGTGGTCACGGTGGAATCGAAGTGTCGTCTGTAAGACAGCGTCCTATAGTGCCCCGGCTCGTACCTCAAATAGCAGACGACTACCCAGGCTATTAGCGTATAGCCTTAGCCTCCGAGCCGATGGTCCTCTTGTGTGCAACTGAGACTTAACTAAGAGCATCAGCGCCCCCGTGCGGATCATGCACAGGTGGCGTTTCTGCCACAATGCGGAGAAGGAAAAAGCACTGACACCATCACTTGCAACCTATTTTGCCGAGCCAGGCAATGTGCACACCATCCCCTTTAGCCCACCCTACTTTAGCTGAGGGACCTTTATGGCCGGATGCGCAATCAGGTTCGCGATTCTCCGCGCGGTGGCATGTGCTCGCGACTCCAGAGCGCGGGCTGATGCGCCGACTGCAAAGGTACCTGCGTCAAAGGTACCTTCATGCTGACTGTGTCAATGGGCCGAATGCTGACTATGACGTCAGGAAGGGATTTATCACCCACGGAAATAAGAGGAATGTAAGAAGTTTAATTTTGACGGTGTTGAAAGTGTTGCTTTGAGAGCGCAATTATTTCAAGCTTCCACCATGCTATTAACAAACACCATCGAACTTGTTGTTCGCAAGGTAATGACGTCACGAGAGGGAACCATAGGAGGGCGCCACCAAAACATCTCGCCGCTAATAGGGAGTATTCACTAGACAACATATTTGAAGGCGATGTTTAACGCGCATGCTCAGAACGAGCTCACATCAATAGGCTGCTAAGACCGACAATCTTGATGGTGCGGAATGCACGTGGCGAAGGAACTGTGGAAGCTCGTTGTCAGCACGCGCTCAGCATTCGCGCACACAGCTATAGCCGGCAGTGAAAAATTGGGTTGTGGAGGATATTTATACAGCGTGTAGTTGGTCAGCCATTTAAAGTTGCGACGAGTCACTCGCTGTAGATGAGCAATTTAGCCAGTGCGGTACAACTGCTAGCCTGGGGTCTTTAACGTGCACCACGCAGTAGTGATACACGACCGCACGCCGGTACGATGCTCATCCAGATCGAAACGGGCAGGGGTGGGGCTCGAACCCAGGATCCCTGAGTTCTGCAGCGCGAGCTTTCGCTCCACGCGCGTCGAGCTGGGTGTGCGCTTTAGCCCACTCGGCCACCGATTCCCCGCCGGCAGTGAATACTCTCTATTAGACAGGTCCTGGCGTGCCATGTCTCAACTCAACGCACAACGCTCGGGTTTCGGCAGGCAAGCATTAGACTCAAAATGGTTTGCCCCAATTTTTATTCACTAAGTTTCAAACCTGCGTCGATGTGTTGGCGTAAGCCAGTTTCCAGAGGCTTGACCTTCTTCGGTGAAAGACTTCGGGGAAGGACTGCGCTGCTGATGGCCGTTGATAAACGCACAATGCCTGGCTCGCGCGGTAACGTAGGTTGCGTTCAAAGCGACCTGGGCACAGTGGCATACCTAATAGGATATATGTCACGAGGGGGGCATCTGCACCGGGTGCCACATGAGGAGGGATCGCCGGGCGGACGATTCCGAGGAGGAAGCCCTCTGTACAAACTGACTGTGATGACGTTGTAGACCAATAGACTACTTCCATAAATCCCTGCATGCAACACGGCGCGCGTTGCACTCTGGGAACTAGTTGGCCAGGGAGGAGAGTGGCATGGTTTCGGTTTCGATCGACACGTCGACAAGCGATTATACACAGAGCGCGGACTATTAACGGCCGTTATCTCATGTTTTCTGGTCCCGAGAGCGTCATTTGTGGTCTCTAAACTAACCTAAATGGCCAGACCTCGAAGCTTTAGCACAAGCCCGAGACGTATAGCTTGTCTTAACACATGCTTGTTGTATTTTTGTACTTGAGCCTTTCTGTTAGCGTTTTGAGGTATGTGGACAAGCCAGTGCTGGAAATCTCGACGCTGCGAAGCTCGGGGATCTTGCTTGTGTACGAATCAACAAGCTCTAGCAACCAATAAGTATGCATACATCGAGCTCGCACCTTTACATAGTGTTGTTGATCAGGAAGTTTGTTTGTTTCGTGCGTCCATAGACGAAATATAACTTTTTGCAATTACTGTTTTTCTTAATACGCCTGAGTACGCGAGGTAAAACTCGGAGGCGCCATTGAAAAGCTCCATTTGAACACGCTTCTCATCTCTTATCTGTACTGCCCCACGGCACTGCACGAAGTGAAGTCCCCACCCGCTTGCATTTTCCACTAATATTCAAAATCGCGTATGCGCATAAAGTTATCCTGCAGTCATATAGACATTCGCACATACAAACCGTTTTAAGAAAGAAAAGTCGATCACTTAATTGTGTGAAGAATGTCGCACCGTTCGCCGGAAGTGCGCCGGACGGGCATGAACCCCAATGCGGTGCGCCAAACGAACGAAGTTATTCAAAACGCATTTGACGGTTGCTAATGGCCATAATATTTGTTATGTATTTGCTTTCTTCCTGACTGAGTATGCCGAGATAATTTCAGACACACCGTTCAGACACATCGTTCAGGCACAGATCTTGGGCGTCAGTAAAAGCTCGTCCAAAATGGCTTAGCGAGGAGTAGGGGACGCTTGTTAGGGCCTCCGTCGTAGCTAGCCGATCTCAGCGTTTGCGAAAACTTAATCTTCTATCAGCATAAAATTTGAGTGGGAGATATATGATGACACGAGGAAGACATCATAGTAACTTTTGTGCGGTAGTGAGGTGGAATTTATTGCGTTTCCTTAAAAGTTAATGTGTCAACGCTGGGCTCAACTTTGATACTCCTGTGAGGATGCGGCTTGCTTTTCGCCCAATGAAGTAACAAGAAGCGGACGTTCGGCAAACAAAGTACGTGTAAGGCTCAATGTGACCAAACTTCAGTTGTAGCTCACTGGTACTAGATGGGATTATTGAAATTGAGCTCAAAGATGCACTCGTGGGGTGAGGTGAGTGAGCCATGTCTTACTACGTTTGCATACGCACAAATTCGCACAAATTCGACTAGTTTTTAAGTTTCGGTTTGCAATCGGAGTGCATCTCGGCCCCGAAGGCAACGCGCCCGTGAAGAAATACTGCAACTAACCTCTGCTGCGCTGTCCTCGCGCAACGCAGCAGAGGCTGGTTGCACTATTTCTTCACGGGGCGCGGTGCCGTCGGGGCCGAGATGCGCTCCGATTGCAAACCGAAACTTAAAAACTCGTCGAATTCGTGCGGTTTCTCAGAAAGCCGTAAAATGCTTCGCGTGTCTTCTATCGTTCGGCAATTTGTTGATTTATTGTTTTTCGATGATGCTGAGCAATTTTCTAATTGAAACCATACCCTTTAACACAATATTAAAAAAGTTGATTACGCAAAAATAATTAACAATCTAATTATCCTGGACTTTAATAATTTTCCTAAATAGGCCCCTGGTCCAGGACCAAAACGACGCAAACCTTTTTTTTTTGTTGCGACGCGTAGTTTTCTCAATATCGAATTTGTCCACATTTCGTGAAACACCCTGCATATGCCATGAACGCTATCACCCCTAGGTACGCCGCTGAGTGCCATGATGTATTAATTTGTTGTATACGTGTTCTGTGAATACTCAAAGGTGGCAAATAAAACGTCAAAATGTTAAGCAGCGCTTTTCTACTGATACTATGTAGCTTTAGCTAAGCGTCTTCGCAATTTATCAAACTGTCATCATATCCCCTTTGTTTTCTCTTTTGTGTGGTTCAAATTTATTAAGAAGCAATTCCATTTTTAAATGTTAACTTTTCTTTTTAAGGGGCACCAGGCAAGGATTAGGAGGTGCACGGTTTGATGTGAGTATATCTTGTCTGGTATCTTCTTTCCGTGTGTGTTCAGTACAATGCAATGGAACGGAAGTGCCGAGACACCCCACCCCTGCCCGTTTCGATCTGGATGAGCAACGTACCGGTGTGCGGTCGTGTATCATTACTGCGTATTGCACTTTAAAGACCCCAGGCTAGCAATGGTGCTGCAGTGGCTACTAAATTTCGCCCATACAGCGTAAACCAGCGTCGCCGCACCTCAGAGACAAACCGACCTTACGCTGTATAAACAAGAATGATAAAGTTGGCGTTTTCACCACACACACCACCACCACCACCACTTGCCATGTGCCCCATCCCTAAAGGTACGCCACTGAATGGGCAATACGTTTATACGAAAGAAGCAACAGTCACCGGGACAACTGTTTCATCGCGCCAACCACTGACAACTTGTGATCACGGAGGCCACAAGCGATGAGCAGAAATGGCAAAAGGACCTGTTTCGTACAGTTCAGTTTTCTCCCACTAGGTGCCGTCCGTTTCGCTGGAGTTGCGCCACTCCTCGAGAGATATGGCGGCCAAGAACAGGTCGTGTCGTGCCATGTGCCAGATCAAAGCAGAAGGCTCTGGTCTGAAGGAGCCAGACAATGATTGTTCTCCTTTGGCTAAATACTACTTAGAATCACTTCCTAGCGCTAATAACTGAATAAACTTACCTTATTTTTCCTTTCTAGGCAATGGCAGTCGATAAAAAAAATCGAGCAAAAAAATTGTTGTGTTTATGTTTCTACAGCCGTAAGTTAGTCTGCCTCAGTGGGCGTCTGGTGTCTCAGCTGAAGATGAGCAATTTAGCCAGTGCAGTACATATCGGTAACCTGGGGCTTTAACGTGCACCACGCAGTACAGTGATACACGACCGCACGCCGGTACGATGCTCATCCAGATCGAAACGGACAGGGGTGGGGATTCAACCCAGGATCCTGGGTTCTGCAGCGCGAGATTTCGCTCCACGTGCTCTGAGCTGGTGTGCGCTAAGCCCACTCGGCCACCGATCCCTCAAAAAAAAAAAAAAATCCAGAAATATTAGCATTGTTTATCCACCCAACTCGGAGCCAGAACAAGCGGCCATGTTGCCTATTGCCTTCTGAATACTGCTCGATATCTGAAGAAGTGGAGTCACTGGACAACCTGTTATGCAATTGCTCAATTTATGACGTGGAAAGAGAGTTGCTAATTGAAGAACTCTCCAGCTGGACTCCCGACCGTTCTCCCTTCAGAATATCTTAGGAGCGTGGGAGAGCCCAGAAAAGCTGGCTGACGTGACCAAATACCTACTACGTTTCTTACGTGATACCCAACTTGTTTGTCGTCTTTAAGGAGCAGATATGAAGCTCCACGTTATTCTGATGTGTTTTTATTAATTTCATCATCTTGCCTTTCTTTGGCATCCCCTATTCCCCTTCCCCAGCACAGAGAAACCGGTTAATGCAAACTGCATGGAGCGACCTCTCTGTCTTTCTAAGTATGCCTCTTCTTCTCTATGCGGCCAACGTTAATCTTGGAAAAAATAGTCAGAGTGCAGGCGAGCTGGTGTAAGTTGAACATGATTGTAAACCTGACACTGAAGGTTGTCAATTTTTTTTTTTTTTTTGTAGAGACCGGCGTTGGAGATGTGGTATATAAGGCGTGTACGAAATAAACTTTGCAGCTGAGTTTGAGACGTTGCCTCCTCTTTTTCTACCTTCTGTTGTGTTCTCTTTTATGCCCCAGTCTCAGGTTTACAATCATGTTAATCCTAGCCACGGGCAGGGTTCGGCAAAGTAGAAAACGCGTGCTGAGCTCCAGGCACTGTTAGAGTTCGGCTATTCTCATCACCGCAGTGGTTGGACACGAGCCACAACCCGAGTGTCCGCCGAGGCACTGATTGTTACGAGCCGAAATCGAGTGCTCGCAGTTCTCGTCAATCTAACAGGCCAAAACAACTGTCGTCAGGCGGGGTATTTCGAACCAGCAATACGTAA
>JAZHYW010050734.1:0-13028 GCA_037355805.1 Ixodes ricinus | reverse complement strand
TGTGCTTCAGTTACGTATTGCTACATTCTTGTTTTGCCTCCCCTCTGTTTTTTTTACTATTTGCGAGAGTTAAAAGTTTTGTTGTTTTTCGTCTCCGTACCGGATACGCCTATAAGGTGGCTGGGGACGAGAATACTAGACACCCACAGGCAGAGAAAGGAACCCGACCCTCACTTTTCTTCTCGCCACTGCGAAAGGAGGAATCGCCTCTCGTTTCCTTCTAACCATTTTCTTTTTTTTTTTTTTTTCAATTAGCTTTTTTTTTTTTTCGTGCATGTTTTGGGTGGGGGAAATGAAAGCTTGAAGGATTTGGAAGGATTATCCAGAAGCTAGCCGGCACACCGCGACTAGGAGCTGAGACCTCCGGAGGAAGCTGTTTTGAGCGAGCTTGGCACTGGCTCTCTCCAACGAGTTCGATTGGCTTTTTTGTATAGCATGGGTTTGGACGAAGATTCTGGCCGTTGTGAGAGCACAAATAACTTGTTCTGATTCAAAGAAATAATCATTGAAGTATCAATTTGTTAGAAATATCTGATTTGGCATCTTTCGTTGTTTAGGCGAATTCATGGCGACAACGGGAAGTACGAGCGGCGTTTTTCGGTATCTCAGGGATCGCGTTCCATAGTCCAGTGGTTTTGAATCATTGTGGTTCGTGGACGGGCAGGGGTAACGGAGGATCCCATCCTTGGTGGGTCTAGCACTTTCCGATGAAGAGCGTTTTGCTGTGGAACATTTCGGTGCGGACTTTTCGGTGCACAGACATTTCGGTGTAAGGACTATTTGCTGCAGAGACTTTTCGATGTGGGACTTTTCGGTGCGCGGATATTTCGGTGCATGGACATTCTAATGCGTAAACAATCAAAAAATTTTTTTTTAATTGAATATTTTTATAGAGTTTTCACCGCAAATCGTATAGCTTCGATTGTTAATAATTTGTTAATAGTAAATTGTTAATAACCTCACATGACGAAAAACAATCTTAGTATCACTTGTAGCTCATTAGAGAATAAAGTAGGCGTGTGGGGGTACAAATAAGTGTAATCAAATTAAATGTCGTTTTGAATCAAGTAAACAAGCTGAATTGGGTGAATGCTAAATTTATTTTATTTGGGATCAAAGGTTTCCTCATTCTCGTCCGAGAAAAACAAAGCGGAGGCTGTGTATGATCTGTGGTCAACGTCACCTTCCGTGCCGTAATGATGTTACCGGCCGTAAGAAAACTGCTTTACAATCCTATTTATACAGGTTAATTTTTTTAAAGACTAGACATATTTCTAAAAAGACGTCAGTGTTACGCAATTGCGGTTTGTGCCTTATCTGTAGTCATCAAAAACACCAAATCATTCATTTTTAAAGAGGTGTAACGCACGGGAATTTGTTCACGGCGTCCCTAAAAACCTCATTTGGACGCGAATCGTGTTTCCGCAAGGTCTTCGGCCGCCGTGCTCCTCGCAAAATGGAGCTGAGCCTCCATATCTCGCTCCTTCAACGGTGGCGTTGTCACAGCGATGCGCATGATGTATCGCTTAGGCTTCATGGCGTAGGGCTGTGCCACGCAGAGATGGAGGCCACATCAAATCAGAACTATATTTTCGCGCCCAAATTAGGAGGTTTTTCAGGACGCCGTATAATAGTGTACGCGCGTTACATCCTTTTAAGAATAGACAGTGTTGGTGGCTTTCGATTATGCCTAACAACTTTCTAAATTCACTGGGCCGTTTTATTTTCTAATTAAAAGGTTAATTAGCGAATTTTAGGCAATTATTCGGCTTTTAGTTGCATTCTATCTTGAACCTAATCCTCGCCTGGCCGTATAGCTCACTCCAACAAACCTCAATTGCATTAATTTTCACTGGACGATTTGGTGGCTTTCGATTATGCCCAACAGCTTTCTGCATAAACTATGCCGTTTTCGTTTATAATTAAAAGTGTTTAGCAAATGTTAAGTAATCAGTCGGTTTTTGTTGCGTTCTTTCTTGAACCTAATCTTCGCCTTGCCGTATAGCTCACATCCACAAAACGCAATCGCGTTAATTTGCACGTTTTTTTCTTCTAATAACTAGTAAGAGAAAAAAAACAACGTTGTATATAAAACAGAGGGCAGTTTTTTCTGGTATAAAAAAGCGTAAAGCACGCGTCTTGCGTGCATCTTTTTTTTTGCCTATAAAAAAAAGTTAGGCAAAAGTCTATGATGGGGCGGGCGCTTTATCACGGGGTATTTGGTCGTGTTTCACAAGCTTTATTACTGGTCAGAAGAAACCCACGCGAGCCGTATCACGTTGCAAACAGCTAACTCGGGTGTTTCTCAAGGAGCTCTAGAACTTTCCAAGTGATGTTTCGGTTCTTAATACACTGAAAAACAAAAAAAGACGACGATGAATAAAAGGTACGATCAAAATTTAAATTTCTAAATAAAGTGCAAGTTTAAAATGATTCTAAGAGTGTTAATTGATTTTATTTCTACCATATTCAAATTTCAACACTCGTCGTAGGCAGCACGAAAGGAAGCACTGTACTCTTGGCGCAAACGAGTGCCCAGTCAACGGTCCTGCTCCATCCTACACTCAAACACGCATCACCACTGGACCTGTCTGAAAAATAAATAATTTCCAGTACTTTTGTTAAGAAAAGGCGAATTTTCTACTGAGCGTGATATTTTGTGGGCCGAAAAGTCCTGTATCCGAGATCGGTGGTTAACAGCTTCTGGAAGACGAGGAACGACGGATACATTATTTCCCGCGCAAGTACTGTTTTGACGTTGAATTCCACATGAAGTTAAATTTGCTCAAATTGTGGCACTGTGCCGAACTCGCTTGATTCATTTTCTTTCAGAGCCAACATAGCCAGGCATAATCTACAGATATTGCAGATTTTATTTTAATTGGCGTACAGCGCGAAGACAAGTACGGATATAAAGAACACAACAGAGCTCCGCATCTTTTACTACATTTCTTTCTTTCTGTACTCAGGCAGTTAGCCCGCATGACTATATTCAAAAATTGTCAAATCGCCTAAGCCTTCCTCTTTTTATAGTTTGTTTCATAGATTAATTAGGAATTAAATATAACGACCTGTCGGCCTCAAAATGCTCATTCTTGATTCCATCCCTGTGATGAGGGACCTGTCCGTGCAATCATGAGCTGAGTACTTCAAATCGGAACCTTTGCTCGAAATTCGCTACTCAAGGCTCCCCACCAATACGTCTATCCCTTTCTACGAGCATTCAAAAAATCGTATTACGACATGCAAAAAAAAAAAAAACTCAATTGGTTTACAAGCAGTAGTTCTGTCACACCTGGTTTCTGTGATGTTGGAGAACCTTACTCTGTTTTACTTTGAGTTACACAGCAAAAGCTACATGTCCACTGACCAATCAATGTCCCCTATTCCCACTTGTGTCCCATGTAGCGAATTCCGGCTGGGTTCGGGCACAGATCTCGCACGTGTTCAAGGACACATTTTGGCATAATTTCCCGTTTGGTGATGACGTTGAGCTGGCCGCTGTTCCGCAACTCCAGGCGCGTAATTTAGCCAAGCAGCCCAAAAAGTTGCAGTAGTACACCTTCCGGACTCCTGGGTTTTTTGGAGATAGTCGCTGACCTTCGCCCACTCTGACAGAGCCCTGAACAATTTGCAGAAGCCTGCAGAGGCTATCTTGGCATTCCATTCCTTAATCCGCGAACAAATGGGAACAGAAGAGAATAAGAACTTCGTAATACTTGCTCTCTTTTTGGTAAATAGCCTAGCATTTTAGTCTTGCTAGTTGCACTATTTTACGCGAAGAAAATTGTGATTTTGCGATTCAATCTCCGTTTTCTCCGCACTCTTTGCTGATACGCAGCATATTTGTCGGCTGTCGAGGTTTCAGTTACATTTGTTGACAGAAAATAGATACAAGTGGCCACGATGAAATTTTTTCAAAGGCTGAAGATACATGAAATATACCATTAATCAATTCACTTTTTATGAAAGTTTTTTTTTTACTCTTCTTAGTTGCTTCAATGAGGCGGCCGTCACTCTAGAAGACACAGAAATGGTCAGACTGCGTTCATTTCGATACATGACTATAGTGTCAAAATGCAACTAATTTTACATGCTTCGCCCTCTTACTGAAATATTTTCGATTTGTATTTACTCATGATTACTACTTTGAACAAAAATACGAAATAGTGATACAATCACTCTTCAGTGTGTCGTTGTTAGAACGATTAATTTTTAGATCTATGGGTAGGGCTCAAAGTTCAGATAAAAACACCCAGCTCTTTTTTTCCTTCTGCTGTGATGTTCAAGTTCCGTTCACTCGAGATAGATATGCGGTGTTGTAGCGTATGTGGCCGCATGCGGAAGTATCTGTGAGTGCTTTAGAACTGCAGAAAAAGAGCAAAAAAAAAAGGAGAAAAGTGAGCCAGCTTGAACCTTTCCGAGCTCACATCCAGCCTGCCTAACTAATCCCTGATGTTTGGGATTGAAGCAGAGAACCTTGAAGGGTTACAGAGATTTTGTCGGGGGGGGGGGGGGGGGGGGCCGGTAAGCCCATTAGCACTCGTGCGAGAATGCCGTAAAACGCGAGGAGGAAAATGGAGGAGAAAAGGAGAGGAGGAAAAAAAAGAAAAGAGGGGGAATCTTCTGCCACGCTGAAGAAATTTTTGAGCGCCTCTTTAGCACTCATCCGCTTTGCCCGCCTCCCTTTCCTTATCCTCTCCACGTTACCTGCCCAACGTGGCTCCCCTCGCAGCTTAGGAGGGGAGCTACGAGGATTATCTTCCTGCTGAAAACCGAGGCTGACGTCGGCCTTTGTCAGTGTTCGGCGAGGACTCGGATCGATGTGTTCGTCCAGTTATCGCGACCACCATGTTGCTTGACGGACTTCTGAGAAGGGCCGAAAAGCCCCTTTTCAAAAGTCCTTCAAGCAACCTTGGTGGTTTCGATTTGCCAGTATTCATTTGGTCGTGTATCGTAGGGTGTGCGGTCGAGTATCACTATACTGTACGGTGCTCGTTAATGACCCCAGGGTAGCAGTTGTACATCACTCTAAACGTATCGCTTACAATTGAGACACAGACTCCTTTTAAGAATGACTAACGTCTGACTGTATAACCATACATACTGCATACTTTTAATCGATGGTCTCCATATGTGGTGGTTGTGCTAGCGAATAATGTCTTTCCCCCATTTCAGATTAAGCCTCGCTTGCTTTATTGTATTCCCTCGCATAGTAGATGTGTTTGTTTGTATGCGGCGAGAGGAGGAGACGAGAGAGCGCGGAGGCATCTGAACGCCGAACTCTGATTGGAATTATTAGGGGGTAGAGCTAAAGCTAGCTCCCTTTATTTTCGTTGCGCTCGTCAAACGCGTTCGAATCTGAGAGAACAACGCCAGACGCCGGGCGTTCCGCGTTCTAAAGCGTTCGACAAGTGCAGTGGGGCCAAAGCCAGGTAGCTTTAGGTCTACCCCCTAATCATTCCAATCACAGCTCGGCGTTTTAACGTCCCCGCGCGCTTTCTTCTCCTCCCCTCCCACACTTTCCCCGCGTATCAAATAAATACACTCGAGTCGCCAGTGGGGATTGGAAATATAGTTGATTGCGAAAACGATATAATCGGATGTATTACCTCAGAAATAGCGCGCCTGGGCCAGTTTACAGAGCAATGAGTTTAACCCCCCGGAGCCTAAAATAGCAGCAAGAGTGATTTTCTGCTCATGTGGCCGGCTCACAGGGCAGGACGTACGTTGCGTTCCAGACGACAGCACAACAGTATAATTAACCCTCGCCAGTCGTTTCTCTTGATTCTCGTTTCACCCGACCTCACAAGATATACCTCCACACGCTTCTCCTGAAGTACAGAAATACGGTTCATTTCACTTGCCATTTCTTGCTTCTTCATTCTTTTTCTGCGTGCGGGATCGGATTTTAATAATCGAATCGAGGACAATATAACGGCACCCATCCGCTTGTCTCAACGTCAACTTTCTAATCACGTTCACGTGCACCATCCATCGAAAATTACTGCGCGCCAATGTGCGCAGAAATGTTTGATAGATAATGAAATAATAGATAATACAGTGTTGCGGGGGCCTTACTGCTCAACGCGCATGCGCCAACACGCGGCTCTGACGTCAGCAGCAGGTAGGGTGGCGCTACTGACGACCCAGCGCATGGGCAGACGTATCAGTTGACATAGATTTGGTTTCTGCGCGAGCGCACTGCGCGAACATGGTCTGGGCAAACGCGGACTGCTTTGTCAACGGTATATTGTTTTCTACCTTTTTTTAGAGCGCAGCTCTTAGGCGCCCGTTTCCAGCTTGAGCGGCGTCGCCGTCGCCTGCCGTCGCCGTCGGCGTAACCGCGCGATGCATGATGGGTAAATTTTCCGCTAAATTTAGCGGAACATTTTCCCCGCTAAATTTAGCGGAAAATGTTTCCCGCTAAATCTAGCGGAAAATTTTCCTCGCCAAATCTAGCGGAAACATTTTCCCGCTAAATTTAGCGGAACATTTTAGCGGAAAATTTTCCCCGCTAAGTTTAGCGGAAAATTTTCTCCGCCCCCTCGAGGTCACGTGACCCCCAGGCACGTGACCCTCCCCCCGAGTCACGTGACCCCCCCCCCCCCGTGCCTTCCCCTCCTCCTCAAGAGCTGCGCTCTAATTCGGCGTTACAGGGAGTTGTAAACGGCTTTCATTTGTTTCAATACCTATTCACAACCACCGAATGCAATTTCCTTGGACAGAATACGTAGAAATGCTCTATGCCTTAAAGTGACACTGACAGGGTATTTATCAAAAAAATAGTAGATGCAGGCGAGCTGGTGTAAGTTGAACATGATTGTAAACCTGAGACTGGGGCAGAAAGAGAACACAAGCAGAAGGTAGAAAAAGAGGAGGCAACGTCTCGCCAAGGCTTCGATTTGTGCATTACATACGAGAGCCCAACTACTCAGAACACAATTTGTGGCTCGACATTCGTTTTCTTTCCGCTCAAAAACCGCCGATCGAGAACTGGCCGGTTTGAGTCGCGCTCACTCCCTTTTCTGTGGTCACGTGCCGTTTTTTGTGGTTTCGACACAATCACCAAAGATAATCGAAGTCGTGGGTCACAGAAGGCACACACATAATACTAGAATTGAGCAAAAAATATGTCACCCATTTATTTGTGGCTGCTAAAATTCTGCAATTGTCTTTAGTGAAAACAAAAGAGGTTGCACAGCCACGTGACTTTCGGCTTCTTTCTCCTCTCTCTACTTCTTACTCGCCAGTCCAGTTTCGGTTTCGGTTTCAAGCAGTGGCGTTTCTTCAATTTATACAAATATACGTGACGCTGTAACAAAATATTGATTAGTTAGCCTTCTGGCAAAACAATAAATCGCCTGGCACAAAAAAAAAAAATTGGAAGGTGTCATTGCACTTTATAAGAAACGCAGTTGGTGGTATTATGTTCAGGTTTCTGGCTGCGTGATTCGTTCGTCGGCATTCTCATCGGCGAATTCCCGCAATCTCATCAGCTGCCATCTGGTAATAAAATGCACGGGACTGGCCACTTCCTGCGTTTTGTCGAGTGGTCAGTCACTTTAGCTGCATGTCGAGCTGTCAGTCAATTTAGCGGACGTCACCACGGGTAACCAGCGCATGCCTGGTGCTTGGCAGTGCTTTCCAGCTCAGTAAGCCTTTCACTTCTTTCTTTCTTTTTTTTGCGGTGTGAAGGACGGCGTCAGTCAGGAAATGTCGGGGACATACTATGCTTCCGTTGATTTTGGATTTTCGCAAGTACTTTGCTCGTCGTTGTCCATCATGGCCTCTGCGTATGTGCGGTTGAATCGGCCATCGTAGGATACGCACCACGGTCATGCGATCGATTGCCTGGCTTCATTATGGGTCAGTACGTGTTCGGGTAACCACGTCACGGCAGGTTGCGTGAAATCACGGTGTTGCCGTTGTGGTGTCACACTACTTACGGTGTCACGTGCAAACGTGCGTTTTTTATTTCCAATTTCGAACGTCGCTGGAGACTGCTGCAACTCGATGAAATTCAGACGTCAAGTTTCCTAAAACACCTGGTGCCCTTTCTTGGCGTGTCCGGTCGGCGCCGCTCGCTGCACTATCAACCTAAAGCCCCTCGATGAGGAGGTGAATTTTATCCGGAGCTTTATATCTGCCGAGTACGTATGGACAGAAGCGACGGAACAGGAGGAACGTTGGATGCATATTTCCGGGTGACAGCAGTGACATTTTTTAAATGGAAGAGAGTGAGTTTGTGCAAATGTTTGCAAAAAAAGAACGTCGTTCAAAACCGGTCTTTCTTTGCTCGCGGGGTTGGTACAGCTGTTGGTATTAGGATCACCATCCGCCCGTACTTAATTGCTTGTGAGCAACAGAGAGAGACTGTGTTCTTAACTTGTCACCAACAGCAAAAAAACGTTCCGACTGTATGCCAGAATGAGTCTTGCGCGTGAGAAGCCGATCTTTAGACAATTCCAAACACGAGGTAACGAGAAGAAAGTGTAGACCGCACGCTTTGGCGATGTCCCCCAATCAAGCACCGTTGTAGGTTGAAATCGATGGAAAACAGAATTACGCGAGCGCACATAATGAAAGCACGCACGGAAACAGAAGCACTTTCACACCCTATTGGAAGAACTCTTTATCTTCAGTGATGGCGTACTGCAGCTGTGACGGCGTACAATCATCGTAAACGGACTTTCTTAAAGCTAAACAAAGACCAGAGTTTTTGCGCAATTTTGATCATGCTGACGATGAACTGCTTCAAACGAAGAAACGAATGTCGCACTAAGTTCTGTGCACATTTTCTGCCAGTTTTTTCACTCTAGAAGAGACGAGGTCTGTGAGTTAACTTTCCTGAAAAACACATGAGAACAAGTCACGACGAAGATTGTATGACTTCCAGCAAATGACGAAGCTCAGATTCTGAATCCGTAGCGCGCAGGGGTAGGCGGAAAGATTTCAATTTCCCGAGGACCCGATGAATCACATCCCCCCCCCCCCCACCGCTTGAGAAAACACAATTATTTATTTACTCTAAAGGCTAAAGTATTACAGAGAGGGTGGGTAAATATATATGAAAACATAAACACAAAATAACAAATGCAGGGTTAAAATATAATTATGAATGGCAGATTTGGACATGTTAGTGTCTGAGGTGCAAGCGATAGATGCAGCGACTGGACTTGCAGTTCCAGTCGCTGCCTGTGGTAGCAATGAAGTAACAAGAATGCAAATTGGTTCAACGGTTGGGCACGCCAACCCATGCTAAACGAACTAAGTTATAATAATTAAAAAGCGCGACAGGACAACGGACACAGAAGGAGACACAGACACAGTGTCTGAGTCTCCTTCTGTGTCCGTTGTCCTGTCGCGCTTTTTAATCATTATGAATCACCATACTTGCCCAACTTTCTACCCTCGTAAACTGAGTTACCAATGAAATTGCGTCTAGCAAATAATTATTAATAATAAATCATTCTAGTGCAAACATTGTAGTGAGAAGTCAAGCTCTAGATACAGGAGCAGCTGGAGGAGAAGAAATGTACGCGTATGCATAATTTAGTTATGTCATCTTATCGGTCTTGTTCACAAACATTACTCGATGCATATTGCTCCGTCCAAGTACTGAAGCACCAATTACTATTGTTTAGTTTGTGATATTGCTGGAACAGTATTAACATTTGTCATTCAAGGTCCCATCTTACACCTTCGTGTCATGAATGTCGAAGTTGAAAGGGACGAAGACAGTGAGAGTATTCCAAACATAAAGACAGAAAAATACAGAGATTGATTTTTCAAACAAAACAAGAACATTTAACTTTCTTGATGCCGGTTTGTCTATCCTCTAATAAAAGTCGAAACTTGTCCTCATCCTCACCCCTCGTTAAGTTGAGACAACACCCAAGTAAGAGCTACCATGGAGCCAGGCCTGCGCTCGGTAAGCCGGGCAGGCGCCTATGAGTCCGCGGTCGTCGGTCGCTGAAGCTTCTTCGCCTTCTATGCAGCGTCTGGTGGCGCCTTCGTATTCTGCCGCCTGTTGCCGCTCTAGAACAACAGCACATCGCTGACAACATGTATTGTTCTTTTGACGTAGAACTACGTCTTTCTCCGCGCTTGGAAGAGGGTCTAAAGGTAGGAAGCCGACTTGACGACAACTTGGTCATGGAAGTGACGTCACACACCTAACGACCGGAGTGCCGACTGAGGTTAAGTCACTTGATACTTCTTTTACAAGTAACGACAACCATACAAATGACAAAGCATATGCCGCTGGAAGCAAATGGCGGCATTCAGTTCAAACCTCTGCTGTGCGCCGCCATTCGCTTCCGAAAACCTGTACGGACACGCAGTCGGCGCTTTAAAGAATGCCACTACTTGTAAGAAGCTCTTATCAAGGGACTTTAGACCGAGTTGCGTCGCCGCGCTCCCTGACGACGCGGCGCTGCTGCCGAGACCTGCGCAATGCCCACGCGCGTTGCTTTCTTATCAGCTGGCTTGCTCCCTTGTTCGCTTCTACGCGACGCACTCCTGTCTGATTGAAACGGCGATAGATACCGCTCCGGCAGTCTTGATTCTAGGGTGCCTACATGTCTGTCTGTCTCAGGTGAAGACATCCATTGATACCCTGAATGCGCCAGTGCTCGCGCACTCGGTGCGTGACCTGGGCGACAAACACGCGCGTCCATGCATCAGGCAGTGCTCAGGCGCCACGACGCTGCAGTGACACCGGATAGACTTATTGCTGTATTGACCTAAGCATCAAGGAGGATGCAGTGATTGGTGTCCACGCGCCGCACGTGCTGGCCTCAGCAATAGTAAATTTTTAAAGCAAAAACCTAAAACGAATTGTACTTGCACGCGCGTTCGTCAACGCTTTATTTTGGTGTATTTACTTCGAATATTTTATACGGGAAGGCGTGCGCGTGTGGCGCTGGACACCAATCCCGGCGTTCTCGATGCTTGGGTAGTACAGCAATGGATTGCGCACACTTCAAAATGCATTAAAAAGAACGATTGGGCGAAAAAATGGCTGAGATGTTCCAACTGAAGCAATAGCGCACGTGTGTATGAAGGCACTCTACGTGATTCCACAATCTTCGCTCATCGCTCTGGAAAGCGGCCAAAGTGGCAGAGCTCGCGTGCTCCGCGCGCACGCGCAGTTCACGCGAATCTCTCGAGCGACTATACTCCGTTTCACCTTATGTTGTACCGCAGAGAAGGCTAGAAGCGCGAGCTCATAGCGTGGGGAGCTGCTCTTAACGCACGAGAGCTTGTGCCGCCGAGATGTGCCCTATACTCTGTTTCATACTTAGCGTGCAACGCTGTCAAAGCTGCTGGCTCGAGCATGGGGCTTGATCTCGTTGATCATTTGCACGCGTTCTCGCGCAAACAAAACCATAAATGAAGCCATGCGCTCGCGCCAGTAGCTTTGACATTGTTGCACGCTAAGTATGAAACAGAGTATAGAGCAAGGAGCTCCCGCTTGTAGCCTTTCCTGCGGTACATCATAAGGTGAAACAGAGTATCGGCGAAGCGTTAAAAAACAATCGCACGACATTCCCCGTATTCGCATGGGAGATGGCGGCGCGGGTGTCTGCACATTTGCCGCTACCGGACTCCGAGCCACGGGTATTGGCTTCCTGTGAACCCAACATCGTCATGCGACAGGAGCCCGTGAATGATTATTCAGCTGGGGCCGTAGTTATACGGAAATTTATGCAGCCTAGTAAACCTATGCACGGACCGATTTTTGTCTTTAAGTTCGGCTCTTTGTTTTTCTTACGAGCTGCCGGGGTATGCCTCAAACCGCATTTGTCCCTGCTTTTGATACAAAAGTCATTGCTCTGCTGTCGCAACGAGGGAGCGGACCACTTTTGTCTTTTTATCGGTCCCTTCGTCTTGTTTCTGCTTTCTTTTTGAATATATCCTTTTCAAAAGACCGCGCGCCATTTTGGTCCGCCATTGCTTGATCACCTACTCAGAGCAAGTATTCGGCACGAGGACTTAGCGCTCAGCATAAGCTCGGCTCACCTCGCATTAACAACGAGTGCTGCGCCAGAATTTGGCGAGGATTCGGATCCAATCACCCGCTTTTTGTCAAAGAAATGGCGATCGGCAATGATGCTCAATTGACTTTTTAAAAGGGTCTATTGTAAGGGAACCCAGTTCTTTTTTCGCCATTCTGTGTCAATTCTGTTGGGCAAGAGCGCCGCAACGATTGCCGATGCCAAGAGTGTCTGTTCCCTAGTATTTCGTGATAATTAAAATAAGAGCACCGACTTCACACAACAGAAAAAACGATTTCATTGGACTTTTCGCCTCCCATGCGGGAGGCATCTTCAGTAGTTACAAAGCAAATGCAAGGTTCAACCTCAAGTCACCGCTATTTATCAGTAATGTCCGTATAAGCTTCGTGGAGAGGACCGCGGTTTTTGTTACACACGGATGTGTCCCTGCGGACAAACCACGATTCTAGGAGTTTCCGGGGCCCCCATCTGTCCTCCCTCGCCAAGGTCGTCGCGGCAGCAAAGTCAAAAGAATGCCCCATTGTCCACGTATGGTCCACAAGTTCAGTCTTTAGTCGCGTCGCGTGGGATGCGTACGTGACTGTCACGCTCGTGTTCTTTGAGTCTGGTCTCTCTCCTCCGTCCGGTTTCACCAATGTAGGACGCCGGGCAGTCATTGCAGGGGATCTTGTAGATAACGCCTCTCTGGACGTTCGCCGGGGTTGGGTCCTTTCGTTCGGAAACGGAATTTCGAATTGTTCTGTATGGCTTGAAAACAGTTCGAATGCCAAGGGGCCTCAAAGCGCGACTGAGAGGTTCGGAGGCTCCTTTGACATAGGGGATGCACACTACATTCTTATCTCTTTCTTCTTTCACACGGTTGTACATTTTGTTTCATTTGGTTGTTGACCTGGTCAGCAAAACGCTTAGGGTAGTGACGTTTCTTTAAAGCTTCCTGTAAATGAGTCATCTCATTTGCGCCATGGAGCTCGTTAGATGGCACGGTATTTGATCTCCGTACAAACG
>JAZHYW010050731.1:0-17674 GCA_037355805.1 Ixodes ricinus | reverse complement strand
GTTTCTGTCAATATCTTTCTGTTCCGCGGAGAGATCAAACTGATGTTCTGTGACAGCACCCCTTTTTTTATCTCTCTCTCTGTCTCTCTCTTTCTCTTTCTATCTTTCTTTTACCTCGAGACTGTATGCCCCTACCAGCCAAGGAAATTTTTCGTGTCGTTTGCGTTGTAGGCAAAAAAACTCCACGAACACCAGAAGGCAAAAAATCATATCTCCTTCGAAATCAGGCATACAGCATACAGCTCAGTATCCGTTTCAATAAAGAAAACCAGAAAACTGGCATCGACAAAACAAACATCAAAACCACATAATGGATGATAAGGCGCGTGTGAACAATAGGAACACCCTCCCACGCGTTCCGGTAAAGATTAGGTTTGCAGCTGCTTCGAAAGGGATTGAAAGGGAAAGTATGGGTAAAAACATTGTTTTGCCGTCGCCACGCCAGTATAAGACACTTAGGAAATAAGCGTAACCGTCAAACATTATCGTTTTGCCTCCCCCTTATTTTTTTACCGGTTACAGGTTGAAACGTTTCAGTATTTTTTCGTCGCCCATACCGGATACCCCGTTTCACCTTACGTCCGGACGCGGCGGTTGCTACAAGCTATTTTAGCCAATCCCGTTCTGTGGACGTGGCCCGTGACACGCTTTCCGCTCGTCGCTGTGCCCCCTCTCTAAGGTCACGTGACACTGACACGGCCTCGAGATTGGCTCCGATGGCTCGTAACATCCGCTGCGCTTAAAGGTAAGATGATACGGAGATTGGTGCTGCAGCAACTGATTTCATTGTTGCTGCAGCACCGCGATGAATAGGCCACACATAGTTAGGACTCCCGAGGAGCAGCGTGAATATTAGGAGTGGCAAAGGGAAAAGATACGGCAATACGACCGGCGGCGGCGTGCTGCGACCGGCGGCGGCATTTCGTATAGTGCAGTAGGCAATCGTTGCAGGTGATACCACAGCTTCGCTGACCAACCACCTTCACAGCGTAAATTGGAGCCCCAACTTTTTTTCTCTCTCTTTCTTTTTCTCTTGAATACGCTCTAAACAAATGCAAGAACGTAGACGCTCCCGCTTGAGCACTTTACTTCTTCACAAGTCCGAGCAGCCAAAGACTTTAACACATACATACAAACACACACAGAAATATAAACCAAAAGTGCGAGGTCATACTGTATTCACTGCGCTTGGTTGATTTTTCAGATGAGCACACGCAAGTAAAGTTTGCGAAATCCGTGAACGGAGTGTGCAAAGTCTATACCATGGCGAACACCATGGTAGACTTTATTTATTTATTTTAATTCCAATTACTTTATTCACGAAGTTACTAGAATAGATCGCAGTGATTGGCCCTTGGAGTGTTCCTCGGGGGAGTGTGGCATACTCTGCTCAGCCTAGATTGGCGTTTTAAAGAGCTAACTATTTGTTATACGCGTCCTTTTTGTGAACACAGGCCCAGGCTTCTTAGCGGAGAAAAGGACTACGCTCCTTTCGCATTCTTTGCCGGGATTCCTGCCATTGACATCGCCTTCAGCGTGAGTGTTGCTGTTGGCATCCAACGTTATAAATATTCAACTTGCACGTAGAAAATAGGTGTTTTCACTGCATGCAAGTCTGCGAAGTAAATAAGAAGTGTATAGGGTGCCATCATTTAATGTGGTTAACTTAGAAAGTATACAAGCAAAAATTCATCACTAAAATCTTAAAATACATTATTCACAATATTTATCAGGCCGAGTTCATGGTTTAAAATAAAATTGTGTGTTAACTAATTTTAATCGGTTGCAGGCCATTGTAATACTATGTCCCGTGAAGCCTTTTAAACTGCGTCAACACATTGAGTCACCAAAGCAGGATGAAAACATGTTTTACTCTCTTGAATAAAGTGAGAACAAATTGACCAGTCAACATTTTAATTTTGGCTGAACCTATCAGCCCACCTGATACTCCGAAGGCTTATTTAGCTTTCCAGCTTAAATAATACGATTTAAGGGAGCGCTTACTTCCAGCTAAATTAAAAATCTTGTCAAATGATAGTGTTCAGCTGCATCAAACGCTTGAGCTAAACTGTGAATTACGTTAAATCAGGACGTTCATTCCAACTTGATGCATCGTTCATTCCAAATTGATGCATCGGCCAAACGTCATCTGAATTGAGATAGAGACATCAAATGACCGCGAATTGTTGCGTCCTCACGTTCAGCTGTCAGTAACTATACAGTGACACACTAATCTTGATAGAGTGACAAACACAGCATTCCTCTTCACCGACAAAACAAAATTATCTCTTGGGCCAGCCCAGTACGTTGGGTTGTTGTCAGATGCTGACGCCCCAAAAATAAGTACTTTTTAAGCAAGCGGAACCATAATATGAAAGATTCATCGGTTTTTCGCAAAAACTGCGAATAAAGTTCAAAATAATGTTTTGATCTGCGTCACTTGTCAAAGTCAAATATGTTGTATGAATGTTTAGACCACGACCTTGCTTAGAGAGCAACAAGTTACAGTCTTGTGCATGCTACTATACTTCGTCTCACCCTACGATGGACTAAAGGCAAATGCTACGGACCGCCAGATCCAATCACGAGCCACATAGAAATTACGTGGTATTGTGCTTTGATGCACGTATCAGGGCCCGCGTCTCGGATCACTGATGGGAATGGGCGGATAGTGGTTCGAGTCGAATAGCACTGAGTGACTCAACAATATTACATTGCAAAAAAGCCACGACGTACAGGCTGTTTGCAGTGTCGAAGCTATAGAAATGATGCAGCGTTTTGGGGTTCGGAGCATTATTCGTCCACCCTAGCCAATGCTAGGCATGTCATAGTTTAGCGTGGAGCGTGATTGGACCTGGCGGCCCGTGGCTTTGGCCTTTAGTCCATCGTAGGATGAGACAAAGTATAGCCAAAAGTAATTGATTACAATTACAGTTACTCTTGGCCTAAAAAAACAATTAGAATACTTGATCTCTTGAGAAGAAAGGTAATTGACAGTTACTTGAAAGAGTAACCGTTACTTTTGAACTTCAAAATTTTAAAACGAAATATTTTCCTGTCGGTTTGAAAACGGGTCTTTCGCACTGTCTCTCATCGGGTTATAATCACCTAACAAAAATTACATCAATCAATCAGTCAATTTCTTTCTCTCCGATTTTGGTAAACAAGATTCCTGTTGGAGGCTTGGTTCGAGAATTCTTTGGTAGGAAACTTGTGGTAGCAAAGGGCGCCATCAGGAAGGGAACAAAAAATAGTGACGGTTACAGGTTATTTATGTACTTCCCAAAGTAATCAGGTTACTTTTGCAATTACTTCCAGATACGTGTAATAAAAAAGTGCAAAATTAAAAAAAAATTGATTACAATTAATTTGATGAGTTCTGGCGAGTGCCGTACAAGTCAGACCTTTAGTCAACATAGTCTGCCTTGAAACGACAACTGGTGTCTCCACTCTTGATGGGCGATTTACCTAGTGCAGTACAACGGACTTTTTGTATCTTACGTGCATCGGTGATTACACTGATTGCACGGGTGTAGGCCGATCTGATACTGATTCAGATCAAAACATGTGGGGGTGAGGATTCAACTGGAGGCACTAACTAAACTATGCTTAGAGTGTCAGCCCTCAGTGTCCCAACTTTTTTATGGGCGCCGCCATTACGGTGCTTAGTGCAGAGCTCGAGCACCATCTAGATCCAAACTAGCAATGAACGACACCTAGGTTCTACAGTATGCGCGTTTGCGCCAGCTGGTCGTCTGCTTGTAAGGCAAGGCGACGCCATGTTGGATTGTGTTTCTTCGCACCATTCCCCCAAAACTTCTTCAGCTGCTCTCCCAGACTTCCGTCGACGACGCACGAGGTCGTCTCCTTCTGAGACAAGGCAACGCCACGTTAGATAGAGTTTCTTTGCTCCGCTTTCTCAAAGTATATTTCCGGATGCTTTCCCAGACTCCCGGCGACGACGCGCAAGGTCCGGCCGGTAACCACCCGGCGTACGGCACAACGTACGACCGGCTGGACTTCGTGGAGCAGTTTCTGGACCCGGGTCTCAAGAGCCAGAAGCTGTGCGCTCAGCTGACGGGCTCCCTGGCTCAGCTGTGGGCTGACGCCGCCCTGCTGCCCTACGACCTGCCCCAGCTGGCCAGGGACATGCGGATGGCGCTCGCGCAGCTCGACAGAAGACATCAAGCACAGCTGAGGACGCTGCGACTCTCCTTAGGTTCGTCGCACAATTCAACACCAATTTGGTTGCAACAAACTCTTTCTACAGGGCCTCAATGTTGCTTGACTGGCTTAATACCCCCTAAAAGTCAAGGACAGCTCGGGACACTGAGACTCCCCTTAGGTCGGTACTAATCAACGATAATCATGAGTTCAGAAGTAATTGTGTTGCTGGGCTGGAGCAATACCAATTAGAAGAGCACGGCCTGTGCATGACGTCATCGTTAGTGAATCCTCGATCCATCCCAAGCGGCAAACGCTGAAGCCCTCGTCTGCTAGCAAGCAGAGCCGGCATTTTGCATCCCATTTTCTGCAGCTGTTTATGAGCTGTTTACGCAGTCATTGAGGTTCACCGCTCGTGAAATGACGCGGGACAACTTTAATAACACACAAGGCGGCACGCGTTCTGTCAAGTGTACAGAGCGCGACACTGTTAGCGCGAACTAGCAGATCGCCGGTTTTTCCAGCTTTTCTCTTTGAAAGCAAGGGATGTCATCAAGTTATTATTAGCTACGGAAAGAGCTCATTTGGCTCTATAATGTAAGCGATAAAATTTCGTGCTCGCTAATACTATTTAGAAGTAAAATGCGAAAATGCGCCAATGTCGTGTTCGCGCTAACAGTGTCGCGATGTGGCACGTTTGCCTTCGGCGGTTGGTCAGGAGGCGGGAGGCAAAATGGTAACCGCGGGCCGGAAAAGGCGGCATTTGACCTTCCAAAGGGTGTCGTCACTCTGGAAAGGCGCGGACAGCAAGGAATATTTGTGCAACCCTTTTCACAAGTATGCGCCCTCTATTAGCTGCTACGGTAGCGATTATCCGAGTCGGTCATTGTTTTATCAAATACTCCGAGCATGTATTGTACTCGAGGGCTGCGTCAGCGTTCGGCATGAACTCGGCTCAGCTCGTATTTGACACGAGTGCTGCCGTCAGCGTTCAGCGAGAACTCGGGTCCAATCACACGCTTCGTGCCTAAGAACTGGGGCCGCCAATGTGGCTTGATGGAGTTCTAAAAATAGTCTATTACAGTTACGCGATGGACGTCACACCCTAGACTGAGGGACTATAAAGTCCGTTGAAGGTTAAGAAAAGCAGGACAGGCTCCTCCCGTAATGCCCTCCACTCTTTCCACTTAAGCAAAGCGAACGCTGGAGAGGAGGCAAGGAGAGAGAAGGAAACCTCCAATCACGACAAGAGAACAAAACCTACAACAGAGTATGCCCTAGCTGAAAGGAAAGGAAAAAAAACAAAAAACACGGAAGTTTTCAAGTGAGACTTTCGTGTCTTCCATTCACCATCGTGAACCTCCTGTTTTCGTTATTTCCTCGGCTGTGCTTTCACCTCTGGACATACACCTACCCGTTTCTGCTACTCACAAAAAAGCAGAGAAGTTACATTCGAGCATCTTTAGCATATATCGCACAACTTGGAAGTTACGGCCGTGCGAGGGGGTTACCATTGAACGCCATAGCCGAATCTGTCGCTGCCAAGCGCGATTGACAGTGGGCTTTGACAGACGGTAAGTGTATTCTAAGAAACCTGGAGTGGCTACTATCTTGCGAAGCACTTGCGGTAGTCAGTCACTGCAAACTGCGGAGGGAGCTCGGCAAGTGAGGAGGCTGAAAATACGTTTAGACCAAGAAGAAAAGAAAACAATTACGGCAAATTGCTACGCAATTGTGTTGCATACGTGAAACGTTCCAGCGTCACAAACGCTTAGTGATACTCAGAACCTCCTGACGCCAGACGCCTGCGTGCACAGCGCTCTTCATCGGATAGTTTAACGCGAAACATGTGTACACTTGATAGCTGTTCCTGTAAGGAAGCGATACTACCGCTAATAGGGCTGATAAACCTGGCGATCTTGCAGGACCCTCCATACTCTCGAACTTCTCTCGCTCAGCGCGCACAGGGGCACAGGTGGTTAAGCTCATTCTCGCCTACCTCATTCCTCCTCGCCTACCCCTCTGGTCACATGACTCTCCCACCCGTCAGCCAATCAGTGTCGAGCCTTGTAGCCACGCTTTTATCCGGGCTTCACTTTCGAACCTCGCGAAATGCTGAAAACCTTCAAAAAATTGTGTTGTGTAGTATGTTTATACAGCCTAGAACTTGGTCTGCCTCCAGGGCGACGAGTCTCCCAGCTGTAGATGAGCAATTTAGCCAGTGCAGTACAAACCGCTAGCCTGGGGTCTTTAACGTGCACCACGCAGTAGTGATACACGACCGCACGCCGGTACGATGCTCATCCAGATCGAAACGGGCAGGAGCGTGAAAACCTTGCCAAATAACGTTCCCTGTTAAAACAGTCTGGGCTGTGACTATCAGCATGTTTCGGCATACTCACTTTCTTTTTATTTCTAAACATAATTCCGCCTCTTTTCTCAAAGTGGTTAGGCGGAAAAGTAGACGCTTCAGATTGTTCCTTTTTTTTTTTGTTAAAATCTATACACTTAATAGATGTACTCGCACGTGAAAGTAGTAAATTTAGTGTATTAGGGGCGAAGCTCCTTAGGGTCTAGCCTTGTCCGTCCGTCCGTCCGTCCGTCCGTCCGTCCGGCCGGCCGGCGTCCGTGCTCACATAAAAATAAAAATGTTTGCGCAGTCGACAGGATTCGAACCTGTGCGGGGAGACCCCAATAGATTTCTAGTCCATCGCGTTAACCACTCGGCCACGACTGCGGGACGAGTAGGGGGCTGTGAGATGTGGTTGTAACTCAAGAGCTGGGGATGTCATGGATGAAACGTTGCCTGTAGCAGCTCAACGTCTATACAGGAGAGGACGCTGCGGTCAAATCCGTATATAATAGCGTTAAACTTTGGATGCATTGGCTCAACGTTTATAGACGAGAGGGCGCTGCGGTCAAATGCTCAAATGCGTATATAACCACGTTCCATACCACACATTCTCTTTCTGACATGGACCGTTGACTTAAGCGGTGCAGATGCGTTCCCACGGCTTCTAGTGGATCCAAGCTGATCCGCTAGAAGAACCACTGGCTCTGCATTTCACCGACCACAAAGCAGTAATAATGAAGTCGAAACGCAACCCGGAACTCAGCACCACCTATGGGCAATAAAAAAAATCAGCACCATCAGCACTGCCTATGAAGAATAAAATCAGTATTATCAGCACCACCAGAGCTTCGCCCCAATCAACATCATTCACCACGTGGAGATGCGGTCATTTATTTTACACCCGTCTCATCTTCACTTCGGTGCATGCTTTCACGCCATGCACACGGCAGCGACAAATTACAAAAATCTAGGCCCCATTTGTTTTTCTCTTTTTTTTTCGCGTGAAAAAAAATGCAATTTTTGTTTCCCGGAATTGAAGCCAAACAGATCAACCAGTGAGAATAACGCATCGAAAAACCAAATCAAGGGTTGCAGCCGCTGCGGCACTCAGAAAAGCAACGCGACGGGACAAAATTAGGACGCTCTCATTTCGTGACGTTAGTGTGGCGCATTAATAACAACACACGCTTACTGGCAGGGATAGAGCGGGCGACCAACTCGAGGGACGTATTACCGCCAGGCACAACCAACCAGGTCGCGTCTCATTAAGGGTATAATCTTTTATCCTAGAAACAAGCCCGGTATTCCGTGGGCCTGCCCCCAGCCTCCACCACAATCCGACTTTTTTTTTCCGGAAGGGGGGGGGGGGCGGGGGGACGGAGGAGGTGATTTTTTTGTTTGTTTTTGTCTAATGTAGGCGCTTTTTTACGTTGTATTTAGCTAGGAGATTTCGCAGAGTGAATGCATGTGCTTTCCCTTGCTTAAACAAAATTGGTAACACTCGTCGACTACGTCTTCACTGCATGGTTAAGAAACGCAGGGGGTGGCCAGTTCTGAGCATCTCATTATCGCTCCGTAGCCAATCGAATTGCACTATTAACTGATAAGAATTTCGAAGGACCAATCACGAAGCAGGAAGCGTAAACGTCATAATTAGGATTCTCTGTTTTCGAAGTTATTTTTCGTCAAAATCGGGGCCCAATTGCAGTGTTTCCTATTAAAAATACATAAATAAATAAATAAATGAATAATATGTAGGCATAAACATATGCTAGATTTAAAAAAACGCGCTTGTATCGATTATTTTTAGCTGAATTTGGCGTTGGTGTTATTGCCATTGGCGATACTAATTTGTCCCACTACAAAGTTGAACACGAGTGTTGCTTCGATAGAGATCAATAAACTCCTGGAGGTAATCGCTGGGAAGCTCGTATTCATCCTATCCTATTCCATCAACCTACCCCGCGGTCGCCTGAGCTGGAGTGGTAAAGATGTAACAGAAGTGTCAACTGCACCTCTTCCCCATTTCATGCAGCCACTATTGTTTATAGCTTTCACTGTTACAAAAACACAACCTCTTCTTCCTCTACAATTGGAAACGAGCGTGTTGGTTAATAGATACAAAACTTGAAAGTATAAACAGCGAGAACGAGGACGGGAACATGAAAGATGTTCTGTTCCTGTCCTCGTCCTCGCTGCTTTATACTGTCAAGTTTTGTTTCTTCCTCTAAAGCACGAATAGTATGGCCCAAACTGGAAACCAAAACAGTGGCTTTCGTCGTGACCCGAAAGTACAATGACCTGTTGTCCTAAAGGAACTTTACCGAGATAAGCGGTAAGACCCCTTTCTACAACGGTCCGCAATTTGAAAGATAGCTGTGGTGGCAGCTCTCCAGGACCATTGGCCCTGTGCGCTGATCAAACGTAACTGTAAAATACCATGTTTTTTTAGAGGGGTGTACATCAAAATTTTGAGTTTATCAAATAAAATCGAATTGACTAATGGCAAGTGTTTCTCGAAGATTTTTTTTGTATCTATTCGAAAACATGGAACCCTATATTCCATCTCATAAGTTTCGTGCAGCAGAGGCACAGGCGTGAACCCGTGGCTTTTAGATTTGCTTTCCTATGACGAGCACTTGTGAAAGGAAAGCAAATCTGAAAGCCATGTGCCCACGCCTATGCCTTTACATTTGCTGCGTAGAACTCCTGAAATATAAAGTCATAATCTCTGCTCTGCGTGTTTTTTTTTTTGCGTTTTGTTGTTGTTGTTGTTGTTGTTGTTGTTTTTAGTGCGAAAACATTAACTGCTTTATGGAGCAAACCGACGTTATCAGCTTTTGAAACCGCGCCAAGCGGCACCTAAATTCTCCTGTCTCAATGAAGCGAAGCCTGTCGTTTGTAGCAGCGATTTGGTGGATATAGTAGAAGTCGAATAAATCCCATTGGCTGGCGCGCGTCATAGTTTCAAGGAACGAGGCTCCCGTTGGCTGGCGCGCGCAATAGTTTCAAAGAACGCCACCTCGTGGCGCTGAGGGCCCGCGCCGGTAAAGGGAACACGGTGGAGCGCGCATCGGCCGCTTGTGCTCCTCTCGACGCCGACGAACATGGTGGCGCCTCAAGCATCCACATCGTCGGCGACCGCAACCTCGACAGTAGCGAAACCTGCCCGTCCGCGCAAGTAGTACACCGCAGACGAACTAAGGGAGCGGAAGAACGCAGCACAACGATTAAGGAGGCAGGCAGCGAAATCCACAATTGTTGTCAAATCTACGAATTATTCACTGGCGGCCGTGTCGCAACTGAGCACTGCTGGCCTGCAACGTGCGCTCACGGTTGGAGCATGCACGCACACATAGGCCGGTCTTGGCCGAAAGCATGAGCGCAGCAGCGCCTGCGGATCAGCGGATTCAAAGCGTCTCAAGCGCGGCAAGGTGACGGAGCCCTTCGAGCAACGCGAGGCGGTAGCAGGCGGAACGGAACGGGCGTCTGCCACATTCAACATCGCTGCTGCTGACGCCGCTAGAATCGCGGCTGGCGGCAGCGTGACGTAATGTGACGTCATCAAGCGCAAATCGAGAGACAACTATTTTGAACGCGGTAAACATACCGGAGCTCCACTCGCGCCCGCGGGTTCGCCCAGCTGTGTAACTAGTCTTCGTCTAAACGTCGCTCCAAAGGCCAGGGGACGGGAGTGTTATTTGGCACATGTATAGCCACACACCGACACTCGACATGTACTGCAAATACAAAGCTACGAATGTAGGCAAGAAATGGGAAGACGAAAACAGCGAAAAAAAGGGACAATGTCGAACAAACGGACACACGAGGCACACCCTTACAACCGAATTTAATAGATAAAAAAGCACTAACCCGTGAAAACACACACACATACACGATACTACACCGATGTTACGTACCGTTCACATCACAGTGACTTCGGTATGCCATCTCGCTGTAATACATAATTTGTAAAAAAAAGCATGATTTTTTTTGTTGTTGTAAACGTAGGCCATTTTTTGTAGTTCAAAAATAAATTGAACTTGAACGATTTTTGGCCAAATATTGAAGGTTCGTTAAACCAATAGAACGTCAGGATCGACGAAAGTTCTCCACATCCTTACTAAAAACTAGATCAATATCGTCGGGAAGTAAACGGAGGCTCGATTATTGACGCAAAGAGAAAAAGCGGGCAGGCGGAGTGATATTCTGCGGAGCTACCTCAGCTTTGGGGGAAAAAATGAAAGTGAAACACAAGAAGGGGGACGACGACGGACGGACTTCCACTTCCTTAATAAGTACGTCAACAGACTCGCCGAAACATTCCTACTCCGTTTGAGTCTCTGCTTTCCCTTCGCAAATAAAGGAGGAACTTAGCAACGCGCGTGATCAGTTCGTAAGTTTTACACGTCTTCGCATCCAACGCGATGGAGGATATTTGACACGTACAGGACATTAACAAAAAACAAAAAAAACGCTCGTTGCAGTGCGTTTCTTTTTTTTGTTTTTGTCAAATAAATAAAAAACACAAACATTCTAGTTCTTGAACTGTCCGCTCCCCTTGCGCACACGCAGCCTTCATAACCTATTCGCAGACTGCAGTGACACCATGCGGAGAGCAAATCGTCTGCTTTTGCGCAGGAGTTCTGGTGACGTCGAAAGACGCCGAGTCTCTGATTGGCTCTGATTGGAAGGATACTGGGTATGACCTCAAAGCAAGCTGCCTTGAGGTCTACACACTACCCTTCAATCACAACCAATCAGAGCTCGGCGTTACGACGTCACCACAACCCTTGCAAAAGAAGCAGACGAACTTGCACTCCGCATAGGTTGAAGTGAGGGTCCATCTGAAACCATGGTGAGCGTCTGCAATCTTGTAGCGGACGCCTCCGGCCAAGATTGATCGTAAGCGCGCATGCGCCGCGTTTTCGCGGGCCGAGAGCCAAGCAGGCGGAAAGGCTAGGTGGCGCAAGCTACCCCCGTTACAAAGGGTAGAGCAATTAACATCCATCCATCCATCCAGGCGGAGACGTTCGCAGACGATCAACGCCTGCTTGCTACCTACTTGTAGTGTGCCTTAGCTTTAAGAGGGTTTTCGACTGCCAGATCCGGGTTATGGACCGCGTTTGCAATATGAGCCGTGAGAACGAGTTGAAAGTGTTGACTGTGTGTAAGCGTCTCCAGCCTTTGCTTATCCTGTGCCGCAGCAGGCGTCCGCCATTGAATTGCAAAAGATGTTCATAGTTTGAGCTGCTCCATCGTTTAAGTCTAGTTTCTCTACCTACTTGGGGTTGGGGCGTTTCTCATTTGAGCTTGTTATTGTTTCAGTCTTCTCATTTGGACGTTCTCAAACGGGACATTCTCAAAACTTCCCTCTCGGTTGGGCCAGCCACATTTAATGTGTTCTTGTTACATCCTTCGCGTTTGATTCTAAAACAAAAATTAAAGGGGGCATTTTGAGGCGTCGGTGTTTTGGCTTGGTCATCGCATAGCCCCGAAGAAGCTTCTTCGAAACACGGATAGGGTCACGCTGCACTTTGGAGTGACAGCCAGACCACCAAAAGATATGGGACGCGGCAGGCCGCATACTCCAATTTCTCGCGATAAACCTTTGTGGGCATTTACGACCGCTGCAGATCCGTCTTTCGAAGGGAGCTGTCACGAAGACGGATTGGTGCAACGCGAGCGAGAGCTGACTTTGTTTTTATACAGGGATGATATGCAGCACTTCGTCAACGGGGCAATCGAAATCGAAACCATGCCACTCCTCTCCATGGCCAAAGAGGCCCCATAATTCAACGCGCGCAATGATGCATCGAGAGATTTTTGGAAGTGTAATCTATCCCGACGCCTGCCCGTTTCGATCTGGATCAGCATCGTACTCGCGTGCGGTCCCCTCTGTATCACTACTGTGGGATGCACGTTAAAGATTCCAGGCTAACAGTTGTAGTGCACTGACTAAATTTCACGTCTACAGTGGTTAACAATGTCGCCATGTTTCGGCCGACTAACCTCTCGCTGTATAAACGACTATACACTAATTACTTTTTGTCATACTTCTCCTTCATTTATCAAGGTTCCGAACGTGTAATGGCCCCCCGCAGGAATATTTTCTCTTTTTTAGCGGAGTGCATACGCAACTTTGCAAACGTCTACACATGTTTTTTTGTTGTTTTTTTGTAATTTTCTGCGTTTCTTGCGCAGATAGTAGCGATTGACTCTCCCAAGTGTTTTGCGGGAAAGTAGACGCCTCAGGATTTCTTCGAGTATGTATACGCGCGTGTCCAGAGTGACCCACCCCTTAGCGCCCTAGTTAATCGTCAAACCTTTTTACATCTTGTAGACCCTGAGATGCGGAACGTTCCCCATCTCAGGGTCTACAAGATGTTGATCAATTACCAGCTCGCCTGCACTCTATCACTGCTTACAACTTTACATTTTTTTATGAGAAAATGAGAACTACAGGGCGTGTCGTTTAAAAACCCGTTTTCCAGCACGCGTTCCATGGCTTCCGCCGTGCTTTGGCTGCGCGCTCGAGGTACCGAAGCGTTGTCGAAGTGAGGAAGCTCCTTTAGAGGCAGTATAATTCGAGGCTCCTCCCTGCCGTTCTCAGCTTATCAATGACTATCGACCAACACACTGCTAATAGACGCTTGGAAGTACGGCCGCCTCTGGGCGCCGCCATCTTGCTACTGGTGTGGGCAGATCGTCTGACAGTCACGCGTTGCTTTGGCGCACCCGCAGTTTCCAGACTGACGCCCAAACAAAGCGTTTTCCATCCGCGGTGGCCAGACTAGCTCTCGAAGCGTGGCTGAAGGCGCCTGAGGCGAAGCGTCTGCGGATGTGCAGTGCCGACAGCAGCGCCACCGCAGTGACGTGACGTCAGAGAGTTGAGTCGGTCTATTGAAGAATACATTTTGCTCTGTTCATTTCGTTAGGCAGGGCGCCTACAGCGCCAAATTCTCTCCTATGGAGGAAGGGAAGCCCCGTGTCCGAGAGAACACGCCCACCGTGCTGTCGCACCTTTTCGCGTTTTCGCGTTGGTTACTAGAACTCTCAGTTGGGAAACTCACCGTTGAAACCTGGGCCGCTGGCGTCCACCGAGACCGAGCTAAATACGACAACAGCGCCACTCTGTATCATTTGTCTTAACTGTGGTCGCCTTGAGCTTTTAGAAAGCATGTTTTTGCGTAAAAACTAACGGAAAAAAACACTTTTGTAGTAACTTTTATTGGAGTTTAGTACAAAATGGAGGGCGCGTGTTGTTTTCTAAAATCTTTAGTTCGCAAGGTTTTGCACTATAATTAATATTGTTTTTATACAACCGTGCCTCAGCGGTGATTTCAGGTAGCGCGTCCCGAGTTAGTGCGCATATTAACCACGGTAGTAATCCGCGGCGCGTCCGCTTGGGAGTCGGGGGCGGTACCTCGAAGCCCCTTCCACAGTATCTGTTCTGGCCCCAAAATGGCCGATTACAACGAAAATGGAAGTCACGTGCAGTTCCTGCGACTGGCCGCTGTGGGAGAAATGGCGGCGTTGGGATTGCCATTAGCTCGGTTCTCGTGGACGGATCGGATCGGCCACTTTTTCAGAGCAGTCTCTATGGGCTGCGGTTTCCCAACTGGTGGTTCTAGTAACGTTGGCTGCCGCTGACGCACCGAGACATCGAATCCGCCAAAGACAACGGAAACGGGCTGTCTCCGCCGTCTCGAATGTTGTCCACAACAATAGCTGGGTGGCGGTCACCCTCCCAATTCACGAGGGGAAAACCCCGAGGCTGCGCTTCCAGCCGTTCCAACTATGCGAAAGCTGTCAGCTCCAAGGCCATTGAGTTTTCGCGGAGTAAGATGCGTTCCCGGTAAAATATTTTTTATAGTCGTCTGGCTTGCACCCTCTCTGCAGCTCCTCTGGAGAAGGCTCTCGAAGTGTTTGCTGAAGCGACACGCAACTGGACCCACGCCGCGGCAGGCTCGGCAAGCCAGTAAGTTTGGACTCATGAGCATTACTTGGACTGGTTCTACTTGTAATAGCCGAGACCCACTACACTCCGGCTCACCCTTAAGCTGAGACTAGAAGCTCCGCCTTTAGAGCGAGATTTCTGTCCTTGCTAACCGAAGTTTGAACGCGCGGGCATGCGCAACCAAAGCACTACGGATGCTGGCGAACTCGCGCTGAAGGCGGAGCTTGTACTCTCAGCTTAAAGGATACCGAACCAGACATTTTAGTGTCCATAATAGGTGGCGCACGATCTTTCCACGAGCCAGCAGCCGCCGATGTGCGCGAGCACACGCAATGATATTGACGTCATAGTCCTCCATTCACGCATAAGGTGACAGTGAAATGCAAGGACTCCGGGCAAAAGGAGAAAAAAGACAGACTTTCCATCTCCTCAGGACAGGTGAAAGCTACGTGCTTGTTAAACCAATTAATCGCCTAGTTTTTTACACCGGACCCCGTTGTGCAGATAAAAGCCCGTCTTTATTCACCTTTTCTCCGAAGCCCCTACATTTCACTGACATTTTAAGCGTAAAATGGAGGACTATGACGTCAATTTCCTTGCGTGTGCTCGAGCACACCGCAGCTTCTCGTGTGTGGAAAGATTGTGCGGCACTTACTGTGAACACTGAAATGTCTGGTTCAGCATCCTTAAGGGTGAACGGAGTAGAGACGGACAAACAGAAACAACCGACATCGACAAACCTCAGACACGCGCAGCACAGCTTTGGCCCCTTGGTGCTCGTGAAGTAAGCACAAGTGATTGCAGGCTTGCCAAAGATACCTTCGCGAGCTTGTTCCACGTGTTTGAGGCTTGTCGGTGTCGGTAGTTTCTGCTTTGTTGCTCTAGTGGGACTCGGGCACAGAACTCGAACAGCTTACGTGGGTTTTCATTGGGAGGAAGCACTTTTCGTGGGAGGGAACTTTTGTCGGAAAGTTGTTACGTCCGATCTTTCTCGTCATCTGGCCACTATGAGGCATTAAAGATAAATGTCAACTGGGGAATTTTGTGAAACACGCGTATGGCGAGCCACGGACATTCCACCATCTTTGAGTCTTGCGGCCCGAGACACTCCACCAAGTACCCCTAGGCAGAACTAAAATTGATATGGTATATTCGCGAGAATTTTATTACCTACATTTTTTCCATCGATTCTTCTAAATAATGTGCTGTGTACAGTGCGCGGCAATATGAGCTGGCCCAGAGTAGTGCTACACGAAAGAAGTAAAGGGCGCATGGGTGCACCTCATGCAGCCCGGAAACCGTCTGCTACTATACTTCGTTTCACCTTATGTTGTACCGCCGAGATGTGCCCCAGAGCAAGGAGCTCGCGCTTGTAGCCTTTCCTGCGGTACATCATAAGGTGAAGCAGAGTATAGCGACAATAAAAATTTTCATTTAAACTTTTTTCTCTATTAACTCCTTAACCTGCCGTCCCGATCAGAACACCGTTGGACCAGCTCCTTCGCAGAAGTGCTGAAGAGCTGGGCTAACGGGCCAATGTTTACGACGAGCAAAGCTCTATACTGTCGCACCTTGCACCATTTCATGGCTCTTTTTTGGTAAAATGTAGAGAGCTGTAATCCCCTACTTCTGGCGATAGCTTTCGTAAAGTATAACAAAATTTGTGTGTCTATTTTCGCGCAACGTTCGTACGCTCAAAGAAGGATGAACGACAGGATGATGCTTCTGGAGCGTCTCTTCATCGGCTCCAGCGAACTGGACGACGGCCAATCTATCCCCAGGTAACCGTATACGGTCGCGCCAACCATGCACGTAGCCAGGGGGGCTGGCCCATGGGGCCCGGGCCCCCGAAATCTTTCATTTTGCTGGGACATCCTCTCCCCCTCCCCCTCATACAGCATATTGTCATGGGCGCCCCCCCCCCCCCTCCCCGAAACAAAATCCTGGCTGCGTGCCTGGCATAGCCCCAGGTCCAGTAGACCCTTTTCAAAAGTGAGTCCACGCCATGTCCGCCATTGCTCGATCGCGCACTCTGAGCATGTATTGGACACGAGCACGGCGTCAGCGGTGTTGCCCGATGAACTTCTTGGGAGTGCCAATCGCTGCCATCGATTCTCCGTTTCACATTGAGTCCGTCCGCAGCCAATGCGGAGAGTAAGTTCGTCTGCTTCCTGCACAGGAGAGTTCGATAATGTCATAACGCCGAGCTCTTATTGGCTGTTAGAAATAAATAGTGGGTACACCTCGAGGCATCTATATATAGCATTGAGGTCTATACCCACTATCGCTTTCAATCGAAGCCAATCAGAGCTCGGCGTCATTCTGACGTCACCGCAACCTCCTGCCAACGTTACTAGATTACCTCAGTTGTGGAACTCTTGCGGAAGGCGGTACCCCACCTCACTCATTTCAATTTGCCTCCCTTCGTTTGAAGCGCCATCTAGATTTTCGCTTCATAACTGCGTAATCTATAGAGCAGACCTTGAACGCCACCTATACTTCGTTTCAGCTTGGGTCCAGACGCAGCCGATGCTACAAGCACGAGCGTGTGGCCCGGAACAGTGCCTGTACTGCACGAGCGCGTGCTTGGCAGGGAGGCTGGAAGCCCGGAGCTCGCGCTTGCTAGCATCGGCTGCGTCTGGACCCAAGCTGAAACGAAGTATAGACGCTGTGTTTTGGAACTTTGGCGACATTGTTACTCACCGTAGATGAGGAACTTAGACAGTGCAGTAGGACTGCTATTAGCGATGTGCGCGGCCAAAAGCGTCGCTGTGGTCAGCTTTCCACGATTGGCCAAACCATGGGCATATGAGCACTGCCAGATTGTCAGCTTTGACGGTGTTAGTTTCGGATTGCGATGGCTCCTAGCTTCTACTGTGCTTTTTAAACACACCATCGAACTCGTCGTCGCACCCGATGGTAAGTAGCCAGAATAACAACTGGTGACGTCACGGCGAAACAAATCCCAGTCGTGACGTCACGGAGGGAAACCATAAGAGGGCGCCACCGAAACATCTCGGCGCTAATAGCCTGTGGTCTTTATAACGCATCGCGCAGTAGTGATACGCGCGACCGCACGCCGCCGTACAATGCTCATCCATGGATCGAAACGGGCAGGGGTGGGGATCGAAACTCGCTGGCTTCTGTAGCGCGAGCTTTCGCTCCACGTGCTCCGAGCTGGTGTGCGTACAAAGAAG